>KN880738.1:0-18196 GCA_000934385.1 Cylindrobasidium torrendii FP15055 ss-10
GTTGAGCTCATTTGAGAGCCATGAAGGTCTCTGTGGATCCCTTGACGGATATCCAGCCGATATCCAAGACGGCCCTCAACGGGTCCCGGCTCCCGCCAGGATGTCCATCTATCGTGTATTAGGCCCCCGGCGCGCTCAGCCCTCCCGCGGGATCTGGGAGCCGCCGATCATCCAGGACCGAGCGCGATCCGCGCTCCAACTCGAGCCACGGTGTAGTCTGCCGAATTGTCCTATGATTGTTTCGTAAGCATCTCGCTATAACGGGTTTATCAAGAACGAGGTATGTCCTTTTAGTCAGGCGAGGTGACGAAAATGTGGATTCTTGGTTATGACTTCAACTTGCCTCGTAGACCGTAGAGCAGCCGTTTGCATCCTCGTCCGCGTCTCCGAATCCGTGCCGAGGTTTATCGTCAGCTACCGTTGGGACGGATGTGTGTCTCTGGAGTGTGTTCACAGCGAGGCGCCTCCCAGTCCGCAGACGTCGCAATTAATCTGCGATCCACCGCTGGCCAAGCCTCTGGCCGTAGCTTCATCAAGTCTTGAAGCTTGAAATTCAGAAACAGTTTTCGTGAGGAGAGCAAAAAAATTGAGGAGCAAAGACTGCGGTTACTTCGAGCGGTCTTGCCAACCGCGTACGAGGCGGCGCGTGCGACAGATCCCGCCGCTGCCAGTGCAAGTTGCCGGTTGAAATTTATTGGCGACCAGATGTCTCTTACCTCGACATAAAATGGCAGCAACAATTGTTAAAAAGTCGAGATACGTACAGGAGATGTTTGTTTTTGCTCCGATCCAATGCATGAGCGCTGGGCGCTGGCTGCACACTACAGTCGGTGGCTTATTATGCAGGGACGGGATGTGCACCTCCGGGGAGTGGCGTACCACGGAAAAATTGGGCCGAGTTGGACGCAAGGGTGGCTGGCAACCGGAAAGAAGAAAAATCAACGACAAGTTGCCTCAAGTTGCATAAACGAGGATCAATTATCGCGCGCATATTGCCAGGCCCTGGTCGTTCGCCAGGGACCAGCGTGGACAGTGGCAGAAACAGCATGGTTATTGGTAGCCATACGCGCGTGGAGAAAAAAAGTAATTTACATGAGGTCGCGGAGGGAATATTCAATTCGGCATGCGCCACGTTTCTCACAGAATCAGTGGAAAGCCGGGCCTGACTGCAGCTTGGCTTCGAGCCTTGTCTTTGACTGGCACAAATTCTGCGGCGACAGTCTCCCCCAAAGCTTGGCGACAAGTCTGCAACCAAGGGCCATATTCTCGGCGCATTCGCAGCTACTGACGTCTTGGACGACGACGACTACCTCGATGTCGGAGATCTCGCGCGCACGGCCGCGCCAGTTATACGTGATCAACCCCGACGAAGACAGTGAAGATGAGAAGAGAACCTACGCTGGGCCGTATGGGTCGGGCGTATACCCAACAAGCAGACCCCCAGCAGGTCGCTCGCAGCCGCCGGAGCCAGTGACGACCAGCGTACGGACGCGTCTACCCCGCTCGGGCCCATCGTCCCAATCACTATCATCACCCTCAACTACCAGCTCCCCAATCGTAGATGATATGCCGAACGGCGCCGACGAGCCCGCATTTTTTGCGAACCGTACAAAGCTCGGACATGGTCCCAAGTCGCCACTGCCACCGAAGCCGAACTATAGGCCTCAGCCTCAACCCCCGACGCCATCTGCTTCCTCTGTAACTCGCTCTCACGAGTCTCCAACGGCAGGGACGCCAGAGTCGTACACCTCGATGTCCGCCCTCTCTGATCGCATGAATATCCTGGTCACCGCGGACCTCGAGCGATTCATCAATGTCGAAATTTACGGGCAACCAGATGGGAGAGTCATTCGCGAGTGTATATTTTCAAAAGTGCGTATGCGTACTTCACCACGATGCAGCTATCTCATCTATTCCAGCTCAACATATCCGACGACGACCAATCGCGGTATTCAATATACAGGACGGAAATTGGAGAATTTGCATTGGGAAACGCCCTGTCCGACCAAGACCTGTTGGATCTCTGCAAACACAACGGCGACACAAGGGGCTCCCTCAAGCTCCTCGTCTCCCACTCCGAATCCAATGTACACAACACGCCGCCTCTGCCATCAGCCCCAAATAATGGAATGTTATCACCGTCAGCTACAACGGTCCCGCCGCCAGTACTACCCAGCTATCATTCGTCCGGATCGTGTGCGCCACTGCGACCCCGACGGCGCTCAAGGTCCCGGCATGGGAGTCTGTCCTCATCGAGCGAGCAGCTCAACCCGGATGTATCTGGTGGATACGAGGCGGACGTTGACAATGCAACCGAGCGGGAGCCACCGCGTGCACTCCCAGTCGCAGAGCGAGCCATTCGCCCTCTGCCCCAGATCATCTCGCCCCAGTCACCTGGCCGCAGACCAAATGGCCCGCAGCGTGCGCGTTCGCCTTTGCCTTCAAGATCCAACACACCCTCTCCTCCCCCCGTCCTGCGGGCAACCTCTGAAGCTGTTGTTGTGCAAGATCGGTACGGTCACATACATCCAGCGCCGCCGCCGCCGCCGCTCATATCTCCCCTTCGGCCCAATTTTTCTGGTAATGACGAGGCCACTCTAATTCCTCCGCCTCGCAGACATGTCCGTTCTGGTTCTGATGCTTCTGCGGATCGTGACCGCGAACGAGAACGAGAACGGGACTATCATGAAGAGACGCCAGTTACACGGTACCGAGGTCCCTCAACCAAGCTGGAGCCCTCTCGTCGACAGCGCAGCGGTGTGATTCCCCGTCGGACTGATAGCGAAGAAGTTCAGGAGCGTCCCGAGGCCTCATCGTCGGCGTATCCTCAACGACACAGCGACGAAATTGATCCTTCAGGACGGCCTGCACAGAAATCGCGAGGACCCAGGCATCAGACACCCATTTCTCCCAATCGGTTTAAACCATTCTTACAACCTTCACAATATAACAGTCGAGGTCTGAACATCCCTCCCAAACCTCAGCATCCCCCACCCATGGCGCCCATGATAAATACCGATTTACGTGCTGGTCCCTCTCGCCCGTCCGGCCAGCAAGTGCCTGCAAACTATGTTGTAACATACAAGGCGGAAGAAAAGGGAGACCAAAAGGCTGGCTCATCCTCGCCCTCATCACCTTGGTCGCGGTCCATCAAGAGTGCCAAAAGCGTGGACTCACTCCGTGCGGCTTCCATCCCCTCTGCGCTGCAGCCCGGACGTCGTTCCAATGCATTGCCCATATCTCGGAATAATCCCAACCTCACGTTTGCGCCAAAAGTCCGCCCCTTACCAGCCAAAGGCTCGTCGCGTCCGTCAACTGCGACTTCAACGACAACCGCAGGTGGTACATTGTCCGCCAGCGCCGAGCCATATCCGCGTCCCCATTCTGCCCTGAGTGATGTCACGTCGACTTCGCCTACCAACAGATACCCTACCGCTTTTGCTGACTTTGCTTCAGCTGGATTCACAGCACCAGCTGCACCTGTAGTACGGTCGCGACCATCAGACAGCACTTCTTCGCCGCCCCAAAGTCCTGTTACACCTGCTAGTCCTCGTCCATCTAGGGATCGTATGTTCACGCAGTCTCGCTCTTTCCTCGATGACGAGCCAAGTTGGAATGACAAGGGCTTTGGCAGTAACGACGGTACGATCGTTGGGCACCCGCCCGAATTCAAATCTTTCCAGTCAATGCCTGCATCAGACCAACGGTTGTCTTTCCCTCCTCAGACACCAAGCTATACAGCGTCGGAATATCGTGGTAGCGACTCTGACGATAGTCGCAGCGATTCTGAAGGAGGAGGAACGATGGTCAGCATCTGGAATGTACCTCCTGCCGTACCCCAGCCAGTACCATCGCCAAACAGCAGACCCGTCCTGACTGTGGATGTCACAAATACGAACGGACAGACGGTTTCAATGCAGGGTCCGTCTACGAATTCTGCAAATCAGTCGTCCTCAGCGACAGCTGTTCCTCGACGGGCACGAGACCGTGGGAGCACATTTACGGAAATGGTTGGGACTTGGGCACCAAGACCACCGCCGGAGGATGTATATGAGCGGTTGGAGGAATTCTTTCCTGAACATGATTTGGACCGTCCTGTTATCGAATCTGCTCACTCTGGAGGCACATCGCCCACTGCCGGCGAGGTTCTCCCGCCGCCTCCTCCTCCAGAGCAGGAGCCGCAAATTCCGTTCCCCGCCACGTCGCCAGCGCCTCCTCCGTCTGGACGCGAACGCCTCGTGCGTAAGGGCAAGAAGTCGATTCGAGTTGTGGCGGAGGAGCAGAAGCGGAGACTTAGTCGTGTTGGTAAAGAGACGTCGGCCTTTAGCGCTGTCCTGCGCAGGAATACGAAGCTTTGGGGGAGCCGTGTAGAGGAGGTGCCCCCGGGGCCGACCCGGAATCATGTCATTCCTGAATCGCCTTCTGGCGGGGCCAGTACGTTTGGCTCGGTTTTCGTACTCCTCTTGTGTCTGACGGTTTTGTAGCTACATTCAAATGGGTTCGGGGCGAGCTGATTGGCAGGGGTAGCTACGGGCGGGTTTATCTGGCCATGAACGCGATGACCGGAGAGGTGATTGCGGTCAAGCAGGTGGACGCGCCGCAGACGCTGAGTGACAAGAATGACTCGCGACAGACAACGGTTGTACAATCATTGAAGTTGGAAAGTGAGACGTTGAAGGACCTTGACCATCCGAATATCGTTCAGTACCTCGGCTTCGAGGAGACGCCGTCGCATCTTAGCATGTGTGTATTTGCATGTCCGTGTCTTCACCCATGTCACTGACGGGATTTGCTAGCTTCTTGGAGTATGTCCCGGGTGGCTCTGTAGCCAGCTGTTTGCAGAAGTACGGCGCGTTCAACGAGGATATCACGAAGTCGTTCACTGCCCAAATTCTCGATGGCCTAGAATATCTCCATTCTCGAGGTATCCTTCACCGAGTAGGTTCTAAAATCCATTGCAGGGAGTGTCTCGCTGAACACATTTGTAGGATTTAAAGGCCGACAACATCCTCGTCGAGACTTCAGGTGTCTGCAAGATCTCAGATTTTGGTATTTCAAAGCGGACGCAGGACAGCTTTGGAGGTGCCGAGACAGCGATGAAAGGGACAGTGTTCTGGATGGCACCGGAAGTTGTGAATCCTCAAGGCAAAGGGTACAACTTCAAGATCGATATTTGGAGCGTGGGATGTGTTGTGTTGGAGATGTGGGCAGGGACACGGCCATGGCAGGGGGACGAGATGGTAGCCGTGATGTTCAAGCTGTATCAGCTCAAGCAACCGCCTCCGGTTCCCGCCAATGTGTCTTTGTCAGAGTCTGCAGACGATTTCAGGATGAAATGCTTTGCTATGTACGTTTTTTTGTCTTATGAGCGACGGGCGGCACTGATGTGTTGTCACAGAAATCCCGACGAACGTCCAACTGCGAAGGAGCTCAGGAAGCACCGATACCTGACCGTGAGCCCTGGCTGGAAATTCGAACCATTCGAGTAAAAGCCTACGTCCTGGTGATACCAACCCTGTCCTACGTTCTTACCTGCATGCATGTTACCTACATCAACTTCTTTCCCGTATCTGTATCTGTCCTTTTTCATAAACACTCATTGACACTTGCACGCACATTTACACACATACAACACACATCTTTTTTTTTTTTACCACATTCACATCGCACTCTCCCTTTCTTTACGACCATACACATACGTACAGGTTTCCGTCCTTTTCTTGGTTCACTCTGACTTCCCACGACACGATCTATCTTCTCTCCCTCACTTTGTTTTCGCTGTTACAAGCTGTTAGTCTAGTGTCTGTCTCATTTTTCATTTTCCACTTGTCTTATACCATCTGTAGCCATCTATTAATGTCTAATGCATGCTGCTAAAGACAGAAATGCTGGAAGGCGGAGGATACTAGGCTTGCGAGGCGCCGGCTACGGTCTGTGGATGGACCGGGGGGTTCTGTCATGGGAGCCTCATGTGAGCGAACATGTTCTTGAAGAAGAATTCCCAGATTTTCAGTCTGATGCTTCATGTTACATTAGGTCGCAGTGGACTGGGCTGTGGTAGGACGCTTCGTATGAGGCTACAGTCTATGGCTCGACGAGCTCGAATATGAAGGTTTATGTAAGTTGTCAGTTCGGAATGATAGAGATCGGTAGTTTTGTTTTTGGGTTTCTGTCATACGAACCCGAAGTAAAGCAATACCCTAATTCCCCGCATGGCTCGTGGTCATCTGATGGAGTCCCAGTATAAATACGGGGAGTTGGCCTATCATAGCCCGCGTGGGTGCTTTCCTCCTCCTCCCCCTCCGTCATAATGTCATCCCCCAAGTCCTCTCTGGTACAACGTTTCGTGGCTTGGGAGCCAACATATCTTGACGCACGGATTCTTCTTTACGCTCTCCTGGTGCGTTTTCTCTCTCTACCACATGAGTTTGTTTAACGGTAGTGAAGTGGCCGTGCTCTGCTGTGTTGTTGGGCTTGTCCGCGGAGCATTTGCATACATATTCAGACCTGCTTGATGATCCTGGCTCTGTCGGTGCGTTTTACATCTCTCTATGCTCTCTTGCTAGAAATGACAATGGCTGCTGCAGAACCTATCGCGGCGGAGCTACTCGCCTCTTCCTGTCTGGCCGTTCTCTGGATCCCATTTGCGTACGTATGACACCCTCCAAGATTCTGTAACGGAGAACCTGATTGTGGTGGACCGCAGTGTTGTCATGCTTCTTCGAGAGCGACGCTCTGCCCTGGCTATGAGCTACAACAAGCGTTTCTGGACAGAGTTCACCGGTCTTTTCATTCTGTTCATCCTATACCTCGTTGGATCCTCCTACGCTGTCGTGCGTCTTTCTTCCACTCCTTTGTTGATGCCCTTTCTGAAGGATGAATGCGTAGGCTCATTGGCCAGGCGCACCATGGACAGAAGTCACTGCGTTCTCCTGGATCGTATGGGGCCTCAGCTTCTCAACGGGAATTCTCACCGTCATCGACAAGCTCTCTTCGAACCATGCATCCCCTGGACCCGCGATGTCCCAAAGGCATTATGCACCAATGGCCTGAGCAATGAATGGAATGGAATGTGCAACGACCAATTCATGTTTCTGTGAATGTAGCTGAAAATGTATACATACTACCCCTTGTCAAACTAGCCGTGCCCAATTAACAACCGCTGAAGCTCAAGTCCCACTTTCCACATACAAAAGCTGCATTCAGAGGTCATCGACGCTGAATTATTCGCAGACCAAGTACAAGTAACAGCCGCTTTAGCGACAAGAGTCCATTCCATATCCATAAGTATCCAATCTATAGTAAGTTGTCTGTTCTACCACAGCAAATTCAACATCCACATCACGCCCAACATCGCACCAAGCTTTGTCTTCAGGCCCGGCACCCACGGCACTTCTGCGCTGACCGCATCCTCCGGCGCCGCTAGTCTATCTAACCAGCGTCGTCCCGGCGTAGTTGGCGTCGTAGGCGGCGCATCAGGGCTCTCCGGCTTCTCTCCATTCACCGTCACCATTGGGATCTCCTCCATTGGCTGCTGCTGTGTTGCAGGCGGCGGCATCGTCTGCCTCTCCTTCGGCTTTCCGTCACTGCACAACCACGCAGTCACTTCGCCCGTCGCCTGTGCAACCCAGTGCGAGACAAACACAAAGATGAGTGTTGTAAACACAAAATTGAGCGGTCTCCAGCGTGTCCCAGGGATGACGAGCAAAACACCCTTGGTATCTCCCGCAAGCCAGAAGTGGTACTGGATGATGAACGTCTCGAGCGAGCACTTGCCAATGAACGCAAAAAGTCTAGAGGATCCCGACCGTAGGATGGTACTGGCATTCCGCAGGACAGCAAACGCTAGCACAGGGAGGAACGACACATAGGGCTGCCATGCGTTGTATGTGAACTTGCTCTCCTGCGCGAGTTCGAACCCAAAGTACCAGATCATGACGACGGCAGAGGCGCCAATCGAACAACGCACAGCGAGTGGCCATTGCGGGTGGTCCGTGATTCGAAGCTCGCGTACTTTGATTGTGGCTATCGATGCGAGTACGCCGACCCACACAATCCACATATCGAGCTCGACGCGGAAGTCCCATTCCCGTGCCGACCATTGAATCTTGAAGACGAGATTCAGGATGTCAAAGAGGCTTTCGAGGAGCCAGCCAGTTTTCATGAACCACGTCACAGCAGCCGAGGCAACGACTACCTTGGCCAGCAGGAAAGCTGTTCGATCGTTGTACTGAGGGAGAACGCCCATGGTTCCGTATATGATCAGATACCACATCGACACCAAAGGTGCGAAGTAGTAGGAGATGTAGTCTGTGTCCATAGTGTACGCCAGGACAACCGTGAGTAGATTCAGCCGAACGAGGATCTATATCGAAAATGAGCAGTCAGTGGGCTTGAGAGAAATTGGATCTCACCTGTGCCACACGCAGGAAGCCAAATTCACCCTTTTTGATATAGTATGTCGCATGCCCGTAGCCTGTCATGAACAGATACGCAGCTACCAATACTCGTATTGGGTTGTAGATGCCTGAGATTTTGGACGCGCCCAGGTAATGATAGATCAGAATAGCGACTGCCCCAAGTTAGTAATCTGTAATGATTGACAAGGGAAGAGAACGCACACTGCATCCACCCTTTCCATTCATCCGTTTGGTCACGGTTCAAGAACCCAAGGTCCTTGTCACCGCGCTTCACCGTAGCAACTCCAGCAACCAATGTGAGTATGCATAGGAACGCAAAAGTCCACGGATTCCAGTGTTTATGCTCCTTCAGCCAAAGATTGGACCTGTCCGCAAAGAATATGACGAGCAAGGACCCGCTGAATACAAGCCGAGGGATGTGCTCTGATTGTACTGTAGGTAGTTGCCGTAACCTCTGACCTAGAATAGCCAATGAGTAAACATGTGTTCATGTCGAAGAGAGAACTGACCAACTGGCTGTGCCATGAACACAGATACTGGCCCCCACAGAGCCACTGCGAGTAGAAGAAGGGCGTGTACGATTCGTGGACGAGGATATGGTCTGCAGCACGTCGAATCGAAAGGAAAGTGTTCGGGTAGGTGTTTGTTACATGCAAGATTGAGCAATACATTGGCTTGTGTCTTGACAATGGCGCTGGTATAGTGTAGCCCGTCGATAGTTTCCCTTGGGTCTATAATGTCGTTGAAGACGGAGGGGAAGGATACCGGGAAGACAGGTGGGGCGCGTCCACCAATGGCTGTATAGTAGCCTGCAAGTCCTGGGTGGAGGCGGTGGTACAAATCCGAGTTCATCGCGTCGATGTCGGAAGGGAGGATGGATATCGCTCTGTCGTGGGATAATTTGGAGGGAACGACTTGTTGCACGGGGAGGAGGACCACCTCGTCTGCAGGTCTGGCGCGGCTCATGCCTAAAGCCAAAGAGTTCAGGAGATGCTCCATCGTTGCCTCCCAGGTCGACATTCCACCGGATTGCTCTGCATGGCGCAGGTACCAGACGCCGGAACCTAGTACGAGCAGCGCAGGACGCTTGTTGCCGCGGTGGGTATCAGCTGCCAGGAATTCTCGCGTGTGTGTGCCGTTGAGGAAGGGATCCCAGTAGAACGACACCCGCACTCCCGAGGATGCAACCAAACGGTGGTCCGCGTGTTTCTGCTCGTCGTCCGGCGGGGCAGTCGGCAACGCCGCGTCCGCCAAGTTCGCGAAATGGAAGAACAACGAGCGCGTGACAGAATCGCCGACAAACACAAAGTCTTGGTTATGCGCGCACGATGCGACTTCTTTGGGTTTGTAGGTGTGGAGCATGCAGCCTGCGTCGGTCAGCGAGAGGAGTTCATCTGAAATATGAATGCGCTACGCACCATCTGGCTGCCACTGCTTTAGATTTCCATCTGCCCAGGTACCTTCGGAGAGCAGGGCTTGACAATGGAGAGGATCCCACCAGTCTACAGCCGAAATGAGCTCTGGTATTCCGCTGGCGAACTTCCGCGACGCACCGAGGATAAAATAGCGCCCCACTCCAATAGCCACCGCCAAGAACAGCGCTGCGAGGCCTGCATAGTTTGGCCACTGTGGGCTGATTTGAAAATTCGACCGTGCCATCGGCCAGTTACAACATCGAAGTCAAGAGGAAAAGGCAGACAGCAGCTTCGGCAAGGTGACCGGTGGTGATGGTTTGTTCCAAAGTAGGCTCTCCAGGAATAATCCGTTACGTAACATCCTGTGCTTAATTCTCGTTGCTCGGTCGCGGTACATTTCAGTGAAAGAGGAACAATGCCCCCGTGCAAACGAGCGTAAAAATTCAGGATTTACATAATTTGCAAATGTCCGATGGGCGTAACAGTGGTATAACGATACATGGGGTAAGTAGTGGTAAATCGTGTCATAAAAGTGTAGAGTCCATGGCCAGGCAATGAGCATAAGGCCATTAGCTCGAAGTAGTAATAATGCCCGTCCCATGGCAGTGGTCATTCGCAGACGTCGGCCAGCAGGAGAGATATCGACACCAGTCACACGCCTCATATGGGTCGGAGGTGTAGAAGTTCTTGGTCAACACGACAAACAGAACGATAGCTAGCGTCAATCCAACGATGCGGAATCCCCATGTAATCATCTTGTGTCGCTTGGTCTCGCTGATGACTGGGTAAAAGAACATGCCAACCATGAGACCCATGAGGAAGCCACCAATATGAGCAAAGTTGTCGAGGTCTAGTACGACGTCAGCATCAATGCAGAGCGGCGACGAAATAGTTACTTACAAGGAATGTAGCCGACAGCAAAGCCAATGATCAACTCAATAATCATGAAGATGAGCTTTCGCACTGGCTTGTACTGGTATTTCCAGTGTGCAAGGAGATCAACCCAAGTCACTGCCAATGTTCCAAAGATGGCGCCCGATGCACCAACCGATGGGATACCGACAAGAGAGAAGTTGCCGCCAAACACATTTCTGTGAGATGATAAGCACACTGCAATACGAATATGTTGGTGCTCGCTTACCCGAAAATACCAGCGGCCATGAAAGTGAAGAAGAATCCACCAGTCCCCATTTCGCGCTCAATCTGAGCCGACAAAGTGAGCTGCGCAAACAGATTGAGTGCAATGTGGACGAAGCCAGCGTGGATGAAGATGGGGGTGATGAAGCTGCGTGGCAGTCAGTACTGCGTGTCGCGAAAAGATTGAACAGCATACCGCCACCATTGGTTGGCCTCTTTGCCGTCGAATCCGCCGTGACCACAGAGGTCTTCGATGGTACACAAAGACGTTGCGGGGTTGGCTGTGTTGTTCATGCCTGGGGGATAAATTAGGGCATTGCTGATTGCCGGGACAAGGTGCACCTACAGCCCATTTGCAATGTCGACGGGACGTCAGTTACAGTCTTCATGCAGGCTGGGAACCGCGCTCCCTCGTTGATAAGAAGCGCAGAAGAAGGCCCGAGCATGTAATTCACGACTGGCTGTTAACATGGTATTCAGCGCGTAAATCAACGTCGACGGGGTGGTACTCACCTTGAAAGATACCGGGCTTCCCTGCTCTTTCGAGTTCCGCACGAGTTCGTCGATGAAGACGCCGACCATGATGATGGATAATATCCAGACTGCCGAATGGTAAGCGCATGTAAATCTGCAGGTAGCGAAGCACTCGTACCAAGGAACGGGTAACGTTGCCTTCCAATACCGCGCTTCTTGTCCTCTATGCGCTGCGCAATAGGGTACTTGCCCGTACCCATGAATCGTGACAACGGTGTGACCTTTTCTGCTGGGGCGTCCTTGGCAGCGTAACCTGCACCGTTTGTGGGGTTGTAAGGGTCTCCATACTCTTCACACGCAACATCAATACCAAGCCTCTCCTAAGTAGATCAGAATAACACGCACCGAGGTCCTGGTAGTTTCCCGAAGTCCCAGGCTGGGCAGCATTCTTCATGAGGGACACCTCTGGGTCACTGGGATCTTGTGGCTGATGGTAGGAGTAGCCTGCGTTGCCGCCGTAATAGTCGTCGTCGCCGTACCCCGACGCGCGTTTGTCGTCAGGATATGGTGATTTGCTCCGAGTGCTTGCACCGCGCACCAGCCCCGTGTTCTGTGAAAGGGAACGATGGTCGAAAGCGTCATCCTCGGGTACGCTATATGCGCTCAAAGACGTCGCGGTCGTTCCAGTCTGGCCAGTAGCTGTCGTCAAGTTGGAATTTGCACGCTGAATGCCAAACTTGGTTGTCGGTTGGGTCGGCGTAGGCTCGTCGTGGTAGATGTCGTCCGCGTCCGCGAACTTGACTTGATGTGTTGTGTCGGCCATGGGGGTTGGTAGAAAGGAAAAAATAATGCGGGAATTAGATCTGCAACGAGCCTAAATACAACTAGTTGGTCGCTGCGCAGTGAAAAGCGGTGGAGTGGCTGTGTGGTGCTAAGAGGCGAGCAGGCGGGAACTAAAGCAATCTCTGTGATCGGATGACGTCACTGGGGATTCCTTGTGTTTCAAGGGAGCAGCCAGAAAAGGCGCTTCAAGTTCGTCGAGGCGGATTTTCGTTTTTATCTTTCGCGCGCAAGTAAACTACTGTATTATACCATACTTTTCCAGTACAAAGCTCTCTCGAAGACCTTGAACACTGCGGATAACTCGACCGATGGGGCGGACTCACAGGCCCGCAACGGCGTAACCTGGCCAGTAGCACTGTGGCTATGCGCAGGCGACATGCATCTATCAACAAACCAGCTACTCGACCAGCCTTCTCCCGCTGCCCAGATTTATTCCCTATCAGCATGCGTACAATGCGACTTGAGCAGGCTATGTGAGACTGCGGCTGGCCCAGAACCCAATTACCGATACATCGCATCGTTTGGACTTGTGCAAATTTCAATTCTCGCAACGCGACGACTTTGCAACTTCTCGCAGGGTCGAACTCAGGATGTGCCGTGCCTCGGCATGGGAATGATGCGCCGGAGCGGGGTACCGATCGCGCCGTCTTGTTCTCAGCATGTCCCGCCAGGTCGACAGTTTACCATCAACTGCCCGTGCGATTGCACTTCTTCTATCATCCACGCCAGCCGTATACGACGCTCAACCAGGCGTTCTCCACCAATTGCTCGAATTTTCGCATCGATACACACAACAAGTCTTGACCGATGCACGCGTTTACGCCGAACATGCAGGCCGAACGGAAAAGATAGAGCACGAAGATGTAGTACTCGCAGTGCAGGCGCGAGTTGGATGGGAATTTGGAGGACGCGTACCAAAAGAAGTGCGTCTAATGGCGCCTGTCCACTCTGCATATATACTAACCTGACGCGTCGCAGTACCTCCTCAACCTCGCTGCGACAACAAACTCACATCCACTTCCCGCCGTTCCAGATGTATTCGGCGTCAGACTACCCCAATCCTCCGACTGTCTAACCGCCATTGACTTCGACCTTGTTCCCAACAAACCGCCACCTGGCCAGCCCCAGTTTGACGAAGTGGAAGAAATCATCGAGTCAGAATCTGAAGATGATGAAGATATGGAACCCGCACCACTGCCTATGCCAACGGCGCCGGCCAGCTCTAATCCCATGATGCCTCAAATACCTGTCCAACCTGAAGTGGAAGAAGCGCCATTCCCAATTAGTGCCATCCAAATGGATATTAACGAACCCACGGCGCAAGAAGAGGAAGGAAGTGACGGTGGAGAGCACGATGACCTGTTCGGCGGACCAGACGAAGACGAGGGTAGCGACGCAATGGAGGGCGTCCAGGAGGAAGAGGGTGTCAAGCGCAAGCTGGTCGAAGAAGACGATTACGATTAATTGTACCATGTAAGCTGCCATTGTCCTTGCGTCCAGTTATGCTGATAGACTTACAGATTCCGTCTTGCTCCTCATAGCGTTGTCTTCCATATGTTGCTCAATGCATGTTCAAATGCAACATGTTATTATTCCCCAAATGTTTCCAACAAACTCTTTGTTTTGATGCTTCATTCCTCATCTCACACTGAGTAATTGCAAATCTTCTTTCCCTCCCTGCATTTCCTTTCAAGTTCTAGTGGTGGGCAACTTGAAATGTGTGTGTTTGCCTTTGCGTACATCTGGACTACCACCTACAGATCTTCGCCCTTTCACCACCAACTCCGCAACTCGGATGGTAGCATTGATTGTAGATGGAAGAATCGACTTGTTTTAAGAAGCCAAATGCGACATCGTTTACCATAAGACGGTATTTCCCGTAGCAATTTCGACACTAACTTGCTCTTCGACAAGTCCACCTGACCGTCATATGGCGATGGATGGTGTTTTCAGCGCCGCTGCCGCTTCTTCGGACGTCCTCCAGCTACACATCCAATGCTTGTCCAATACCTATCCCTGCGGCTTGATGCGATCTCCAACCCTTGTGATCGTCTGACTTCCGAGAACGCACTGTTGAGCCCAGAACGCGTCAACAGTGAGGGTCTATGCCTCTAATGGTCTTGCTCGTCCTCTAATGGCTTCAGGCGTCTTCTAATGGCGACAGATGTCCTCTAATGGTTCGGGGCAGAGGCACAATCCGTACCAGCGGCCACTGCCTGTAATGGTCGCGCTGGTAGTATAAGAGGCTTGTGCAATGCCAAGTAAAATACAACAACATCTTCTCTTCTCTTCTCTCGCCCTCAAAAAACTCACACTCCGCCTCTTCAAGAACCTCTCAACCTTTCAAAATGTCTTCCTCAATTGCTCTCTCCGACCTCCACCTTACCCGCGTTGGCGATGAACTTGTCCTTGGACAGAGCAACATCGACGCGACCACCGCAACGCCCAAAAACAAGCGCGTTCTTGTAGTCGGAGGCGGTGTCACTGGCCTGACCGTGAGTAGCATAGTTACCGCCATGCCCAAGCATGTTTAATAGCCATTCCAGAGCGCGTGGGCTCTTCTCGATGCTGGCTACAAAGTCACTGTCATCTCCGAGCGTTGGGCCAACTTCGAGCAGCGGATCACTTCCCAAATCGCAGGCGCCCTGTGGGAATACCCACCAGCCGTCTGTGGCAAGCACACCGATGTGAGCTGTCTTTCCTCTCTGCTTTTCCAGTACATATATCTTACGGATCCAAAGGTTATCTCACTTCACCACTCCAAGCGCTGGGCAATGACTTCTTACCGCAACTTCGAGCACTTGCAGGACATCTTCGCGAGTAACGAGTCGATCAAGCACGGTGTAAAAATGACCATGTCCAACTTTTTCTTTGACAAGAAAATGGAGGATACCATTGAGGCTGGTCACCTAGCGAAATTCCAAGAGACATTAACTCGCAAAGAGGCCGGTGTCACTTTCTTTCCATGCCAACTTCTTACTAACCACATCCCTCTATAGCTCAAGGGTGTCCGGCGCGACACTGCTATCATCAGCGAGCATGCCATCAACCAACAGGCCAACGTAGTGGACGCCTATCAGCTCATTGCACCTGCTATCGACACCGACAAGTATATGTTCTTCCTCTACGACGTCGTCACATCCAAGGGTGGCATCCTTGAGACCCGCAAGATCACTGGAGACCTTCTGAACCAGGAGCAGGAGCTGCTGGACGAGTACGATGCCTCAGCCATCATCAATGCGACTGGTGTCAACGCACACGAAACGGCTGGTGATGAAAGTGTCTACCCTCTCCGCGGTGCACTAGTCCGCGTTGTCAACGACGGAAAGCGTTTCCCCAAGGTCACCGATGCCCTGGCTGTTACTCACGACGATACCTACGGCACGCCAGAGGACATGGTATTCATCGTGCCCCGTAATGACAACATTCTCATCCTCGGTGGTATGAATTCTTCCACCTCTCCATGATCATTTTGCTCAAAAGTCTACAGGTCTCGTCCAGCCAAAGGAATGGGAACTCGACCTCACACTGGAGAGCCCTGAGATTGTACGCATGCGCGAGCGCTGCAACAACTTTGTCCCCGGTCTCGAGAACGCCGAATACGACCCCGATGCTCCTCTCGTGCAGGGTCTCCGACCTTTCCGTGGTTCTAATGTTCGCGTCGAGCGCGAGTTGCGGCAACGCGCCGATGGCAAGACCAGCACGATTGTGCACTCTTACGGACAAGGCGGCTCGGGCTTCTCGTTGTCCTATGGATGCGCAGGGGATGTTTTGGACTTGGTGCAGGAGATTGAGGATGGCGTCGCACCAATGAAGATGTCGGTCATTATGAAGGCAAAGGCGGAGGCTCAGGCTCAACTTGCAGTACCAGTGGCATGAAATGGTACATCGCATCACTCATATTAGACTATGATACAGGGATAAGAAGCGTGTAATGTATTTTATTCAGCAGGCATTGGCTCTTCCAAAGGCGTCCAGCGTGAGATCAAATTATTGGAGTACGCACCTTCGTCGAGGACATTCAACGCGCATTTAGTCGGTCATCGAGACTTGATGACCTTAAGCCCGGTCGCCACGACAAGGCAGCGCGACGACTCCTCGAAAGCCGCTTTCCGAGACGCACCTTGAATTCCACTCCCTTTCCCGACGCTACATGCTCGGGCCCTTTTATTTACGTTGGAAAATGCGGGGGCCAGCCGATATATTAACCTCAGAAAATGTGCCCGAGCACGTACCTCTCGCCAACCTTCAAACACTAATTTTTTTCGTTATCGTTCTGTTGTTGTTGTCCGACTTGCGAGGGAGAACGATGCTTGATGACCTTGATGATAATGATTTTTTGCCTCGTCGGCACTTGCTGTTTAATTTTTCTTTTCGAGGCTTGTCTGTCGGAGTGTTTTTGTCTTCTTGACGTCGTCGGGCTTGCAATTTATTCGTTTTATTTGAAGTCGATGCGGACGTCAGACTGATGGATAGTGAGTTCGACGGCATCGGAAGAGACGAAGAAGACGGGACTCACCTTGGATGACACCCGCCGATGCAGATGTTGTGCGTCCACAACATCTGCATCGGGCCATTGATGATACTCATCATCTCTTGTGGACTTGTGAAATATTTTGAATCTGCCGTGTTTGTTCGTGATGTTTGGTCGTCGAATGATCATATTTTGTCGAGGTCTTGAGCTCTTGGGACTTGCAAATAATTTTCCAGATTTTCGAAACGTTCCCGAGGTCTTCACATATTTCCAAAGGAAATATGACTTGGGCGGGCATACACTGATAGCGAGTGAGCTCGACGATACAAAAGGCATGAAAGCTACTCACTTGAATGCCAATCGCCCCCGGGGCAGACAGCCCACGTCTGCCATGTAGGCACAAATAAAAAACGATTATTCGTGAGCTACTGTTTTCAGGCTCATCATTGTATGAACCTGAGGGCAGATTTTCGAAACGTTCCCCAGGTCTTCACATATTTCCAAAGGAAATATGACTTGGGCATACACTGATAACGAGTGAGCTCGACAGCACAGAGGAAAGAAAGCTACTCACTTGAATGCCAATTGTCCTGGCAGACAGCCCACGTCTGCCATGTAGGCACGAATAAAAAACGATTATTCGTGAGCTACCGTTTTCAGGTTCATCATTGTATGAGCCTGAAGGCAAGTCGCGTATTGCGTTGTTTCCCCCTTTCGTTATTAGCTCGTGGTCCTTAGCACACAAGTGGGTTACGGCAAGCCCACCGTGGTCGAGGATAGTTAACGCGTATCTGGTCAGTCGTCGAGCCACAAAGGGCTCGACGACCTAAGCCCGGTCGCCACGACAAGGCAACGCGACGACTCCTCGAAAGCCGCTGACCGGGAAAACGTACCTGATATTTCCGTTGCCAGTACTCTTCCCCGAAGCCTTTTGAAGGGCTTCATCTTGATGACGGTCGTGACCTTGCGGAATGAGCATCTCGAAGAATGGACGACGAACCGCTCATGGGTGCACAGAGGATAGAACGAAGCTCAAACTCAGATACTGGTGCGCGCTTAAAAGCTTATTGAGAGCTCAGGCGAATCTGAAAATGCTCGTGCATCCTAACACCGGACTCCAGTCACTGCAGTATCGGTTCACGCGTGTCGGCACTCCAAGTCGATGATGAACTTAGGTCGCTCAGCGCTCAGAGATCGCTCAAAGAGGTCAGCACTGGCGGGGAATCGGGAAAAGGCTCATCGAGAAAGTAGTCGTCCGTCGTGCTTAGTAGCTTAGGCCAGCGGGTAATGGGTCTCAGGCGAGAGGGTCGCGTTGCTTAGACTTAGGCGTCTTACATCGAGCCTACGAGGTTTGTCAGCAACAGCCAAAAAATCGAGAATAGTAGACGCACCTTTGACATCAGTCTGAACCGTCGTCGAACATGTAAGTCTCA
>KN880739.1:2501-26393 GCA_000934385.1 Cylindrobasidium torrendii FP15055 ss-10
AGGGCTGGGTGAGGAACGCGAAGAGGTATTGAACTTAAGGGAGCCGTGTGCCGAACGCAAATGAGGACTGAACTTAAGAGGGCTGGGTGAGGAACACAAAGAGGTATTGAACTTAAGGGAGCCGTGTGCACAACGCGATGAGGTATTGAACCTAAGAGGGCTGGGTGATGAACGCAAATGATTATTGACTGTAGAATGAACACAGTGAGGTCTGGGTGGTGCACATTATGGCATACAAAACACCAGCGATTGCATGGTCTGAACTTCGGGTGGGTGGGGGTTGAACCTCAAATGGCAGCTTGTGACAATGGGTGCACGGGGACAGGGCCTTGGCCCGAAAATTTTGGGGACGATGGGTCAAGTTCCACCCGGCAAATGCTCAACCTGTGATGTTTGCGCCGTTGGCTTGATTGTGGCCACGGGGGATCTTATGACTTTTTAACAACAGGATATTCTCGTCCGTGAGCCTATAAAACGACAGAATCAATCTTTGTCTTCATCCCCAGGTTTCCTCTATCATGCGTTCAAGAAGCAATGGAATCAAAGGTGACTTGAAAGCCATTTCCCCTCGTCCTTTCGACCTGACAAACTATCCAGTTTTCTGCACTCTATGCGATTGGAAAGTCCCGGATCATCAAGATAGGAAACATCAATATGGTTTCGACAAGGCGAAATTAATACACTACCAGACAGTGCATCCAAACTACCATTGGCACTGCAAAGCGTGTCCGTATTCCGTCGGCATTGTGGGAAGACATCGATTGATTAGACATAGCCAAAGGTGGCATTCCAGGCTACCCGAGGACTGGGCCGGCACGTTTGGAATGGATAGTGAGAGCCCAGAAGATTTTCTTCTCAAACGTCGACTCGGAGACGATGCTGGTGAACCATTTTCAGAG
This sequence comes from Cylindrobasidium torrendii FP15055 ss-10, assembly GCA_000934385.1. Taxonomy (NCBI): domain Eukaryota; kingdom Fungi; phylum Basidiomycota; class Agaricomycetes; order Agaricales; family Physalacriaceae; genus Cylindrobasidium; species Cylindrobasidium torrendii. The sequence goes on from KN880739.1 coordinate 3,401, forward strand.
ACTCGTCGTGAGAATCATGGAGCTTCGACGAAGAGAAACAAACCTCAGCCAAGCACGCCATTTCGCATTCCGGGAGTTAAAATGCTTTTTGCTGACGGGCGCTAGCTTCTCTAGTCGAACGAGGGAGAGTACATCGGACGTCGAAATCCTTGCGGCTTGCGCTCTTTACCGTTTCTATCATGTTTAACGATACTTCAAGCACACGATTTGTACCCCGAAGAGAGTTATACAATTCCATTATGAACCCTTTCGAGGCGCACGCCAAAGAACGTTCGAGTGAGCCAATGTATGAATATGAATGAGAGATAAAGGCAGTGTCATTTCCTGAGGGTCGACCGCAAGATCATGAGCTGAGGGTGGACGCCGGTGGCAGCGCTGAGGCCGTTTTGTGGACCTGTGCCATACCTCCCACATGAATGTCCGCTGCGCTCTGAATGTATCTGTATATCGGGACGCTTGACCTGAATAGAGAAAAGAGGGTTCGTCTCGGCTATGGACGGATTGCGAGTTTTCCGGCGTTCCGCCATGGATTTCGCTGAGATTATACCAAGAGCACGGATAACGCTGGCAATCGGTCAATTGAAAGCTTTTTTCTTGAATAGGAAGTGGAGGAACTTGGCGGACTGAGAACGCTCCACAGCAGTCCAAGGCCTGCATGGACCCTGGTCTTGGGACTCTCTTTGCTGTGCCCATGCCCGCAAGAACGACAAGAACGAGGTGGCGAAATGTCGAACAGCCTTGCGCGTGCGAGCGAATCTGCAGTCAAGTACTCGCCTTCGTGTCATGAGACTGCGGCTGTTGCAAAAGTCTCAGAAAACGGTCACTCAGATACGGGGGGAAGGGGGAATTGCAAAGAGTGTTATCGTGTCGCTACCCACGTGATTGATCAGAGCCATTGTTCTGAGGACAGTCACGTCATCCTCTCTGCTCTCTGTCCGTGTGAGGGCCATGCACCCACCTGCGTCGGCGAATATTCGAACAATTTCTGTATGTTGTTTGCCCTGAACAATGGATGACAACATCAAGACAACATCGTGAACCCGACGCTCGTGACCACATCTATGACTTCAATTGGGTGGAGCGAGCGCATCGGGCAATGCGATCGCGCTCGATATTCCAGCCGTCTCTTCCGCTTTGGGAAGGAGGCACTTGCGTCTTGCCCTCACGACGTCACTGTATCATCTCCTAACTGCGGTCATAGCCAAGTATAAAGCGTTCATGGTTGGAAAGATGGGAACCAGCAAAGCTACCACCCCCTCTTCAAAACAACCACCTTTCGAAATCCTCCTATCCTCACCGCCTCATCTAACATGTCCACCGCGACTATGAAGACGTTTAATGCCGACGCCGTCCTTTTTGATATGGTATGCCTCCTTAACGAGGGCTTGTCCGGCGTCTCTTAACCATGTCTTGCAGGACGGAACTCTCACCGACTCTATTCAAGCCGTCGAGGCCGCTTGGGGCAAAGTCGCCCTCGACATTGGCCAAGACCCCGAATACGTGATTGCTGCCACCCATGGCAAGCGCGCTGTGGACAACTTGGCACAGTTCAAGCCCTCCATCAAGGCGCACGAGATGGACGACGAGGTCACCAAATTCGAAGAGTCTATCCTCTACTTCGCCGACGCATACAAGTCGCACGGGCCTGGCTCCAGGCGCAACTCAATGGTTGCTACTCCCCTTTCCTCTGGCGCAGCCACACCAGCGCTTTCCAATGGCTCCTCTGCGATGTCATCTCGCGCATCGTCCTTCGGCATGACACCCCCTGGCGCTCAAGACGGTCGTCGTCCGTCATTCGCAACTCGCCTCGGCTCTGCCCTTGGTATGAGCGCCATCCCCGAACCCGATGTCTACGAGCCAACATTCGAGGACGCGGACGACGATGTTTGGGGAGAGGACTGGGACCCCAAGGCATACGAGCACTGCTTGAACGCTTGGCAAATCGAGGCTGCCAAAGTCGACCGCGCTGTCCAAATCCTTCCTGGTGTCAAGGAGCTCATGAGCTGCCTGCCCGAAGGTCACTACGCTGTTGCAACATCCGGTGCGAAGACTTATGGTGAGTTTACTTTTTCCTTCGCCTTAGGACTCGTGCTAATCTACTTCTTCAGCGTATGGATGCATGACCCGCGTCGGTATCACCCCTCCCAAAGTCACCATCACTGCCGACGACAAGCGCCTGAAGGCTGGCAAGCCAGCACCCGACCCCTTCCTCCTCGCTGCGGACTGCCTTGGCTTCGACGCCAAGCGTTGTGTCGTGTTTGAGGATTCCCCATCTGGCATCAAGGCCGGCGTCGCTAGCGGCGCGACTGTCATCGCTGTCTGCACATCCCACCCGCGCGAGAAGATCGAAGGGCTGGGTGCGCACTATGTTGTCGAGAACATGAACTCTGTCAAGGTTCACTGGGACGGCGAAAAGCTTGTCTTCAACATCCTCGAGTAGATTGCTCTTGCCCCGCGACTTGTCTAGATACCCATCGACTCTCATCATTTGTTGTACCATTATATGCATTAGAGGACTTTCATCTCTTAAAATATTAGATCCTAAACCACCATTATGTTGTACAATACACAGTCTTGCTCCCATCATCTTCGATTCACTCCTTTCTTCTCAGTGAAAAATCTGCGCGCAACGAATGTTCTTTTCTTGAGTACTTCGACATTGCGCATGACCCTTTCAGTTGACTCATGTTGAAAGCTGTATTGTACCCAAGTTGAAGGAGTCAAGGTCAAGTCTTGTCCAAAAGCGAGTCGTCGCGGTATCCACCTCTTTGGTCCATCGAACCTTCGCATGCCTATTCTGGATACCAGACAGTTAATATTTCTACGCCATTCCTTGCAAAGGTATCGACACGCGAGTGCGCTCTCGAGGTCTCGCGAGTGGATGCTTTGGCTCCCAACGATGGCATGGTCGAGGGAGATGACTTCGTGACCACATATACGAAGGGGTCGTCAATAGTTCTAGCCAAGCGGATCTCCTCAGCTCTGAGCTCATTAGAGGATCGATGCCATTCCCAGAAGCAGACAAGTGAGCGTACTAGCAATTTACAAGCACATGTCGTATTTGATAATAAATGGGGTGGTATCCTCGATGAGTACCGGACCTACAAGTAGAGCGCAGAGATAAAAGCCAAGTAGTTTCGGTCCTCGGAGCTCTGGGTGTGCGCTGTTCTTCGACACAAAGAGAGATAAACAGTCTTAAAATCCGAGTATGTAAGCAAGTCGATGATGGTAGAAACGAGGATGTGGGGAAATGCCGCCAGGCTGACTTACAGCTCGCGATCGGCCAGTGTTTACCTCTTACCATCACTAGCACGTTCTGTGCGCCCATTTTGCTCGAGCGGATGTCCTCCTTTGTATGCAGTGACTCTCGTCTGCGCTGTTTAATACTGGGCGGGAAATTTGCGACCAGGCACTAGAAGTTCTTCTTGTCACGTCTCCGCATCTCCATGAGTGTCTCTTTCTCACAGCATACGCTTGAACTTGGATACGTTCCAGGCTAGCTTTACTGCTTACGGTGAGCTTCGTGCCCTCGAAACCAATCGCCGGGACAGCGCTAAATGACCATGTATGTCAGCTTGAGATACATTAACTTGCACGAGTACAAAGGGTGCTGGGCAGACATTCTCATTGGAATCCGTATGTGGATTACAAGCCATGTGCCCGCTCTGCACAACACCGAAGACGCACATTGGCAGTTCGAATCTTATCGAGAAACTTACATCTCATCGTCTCCAAGGGAAGTTCTCCATGTCGGAATCACACTGGTGCACAACCATTTGAAGTCCCGGGCGCCTAGCTAACCCATCTCTTGCCTCTTACTTTCGCCTCCCATCCCCTACTCACATTACATGCCTAGCATCTATGTTGCTACGGCCGTTCTGCATCAAGCCCTACGTGTCGTTGGGTCGAATCCTGTGAGAGAGCGGGGGAGTTGAGCCGTACGCGAACGCAGACTGCAAGCCAAAGTACAACTGGATGAAGAACGAGGCCGGACAGAGCCCATGTCTGGTGTGGGCTCGTGTTGTGGCTTCGTGTGAGACGGACAGCGGTGGGTCCTACTTGCTTTCGCGGCTCGTATGATCTAGACGTCAACGTCGTTGCACTCCCACCAAACTCGCGCTGCAACCTGCCTGAGGTGGGGAATGAGCCGAGCAATGCATGTTCATGGTACGAACTGTTATCTTCAATCCAACTTCCTCGTTCTTTATCTCGTCCGAACTCTTGTCTGACCTTTTCTAGTTCTTGGGCAAGCTACAACCTAATGTCAGCTTGTACGTTTTGCAAGGGACTACACGGCAGTGTCGATGCATATGTGATCATCTATGCCGATATAGCTGGGAGACATGGGGGAAGGAGTGCTCGGAATTGAAATTGACGGATACAGCGTGTGTCGAGAAATCGTCCTCCACTGCCGCCTTTGACCTCGTCGAATGTATTTCCCGCACGATGAGGGCTACACCTTGGACATCAAAATACCATACTGGGCTGGCGAAAGTCGTGAGTCCTGGTCTTAGTACACGCTTATGTTTCATAAACCCTCACATTTGCGACAGCGACTAACTGGCCGAGCAGTCACTTCAACGTGGACGCTGCCAAGTCCATCTATGATCGATGTGCGTCCCAACTTATACATGCATACAAGCAATTCATCCTTCAAACACAGGCTACCCAGACCTAGACGGTTCATAGCTGTCTGGGTCTGGCGACATTCTCCACGGTTCGTTGACACCAGTCTGTCTTGTTGTCGGTGATCGGGCACCTGTTTGTCCCGCCTTCGGCTCCATACAGTATTTCTTCGGTGCATCTCTATTTTCCTATGTACTCCTTTAGTTTTCCTTCTCCTTCGCGCTCTGTCGTACGATGCCTTTCTAACCAACATAGGCGTCACACGAGAGTTAGTCTGACGTACCAACCTTTTTGATGTTTCTTTACTTTCGCGTCCAGATTTCACTATCCAATTTACCAGAATGTACCTAATCTCAGAGAAACACACTTCATTCACCAAAAAGAGCTCACGTGAACGATAAGTATGGGCGCTCGAGGGTAAATGCTACTTGGGTATATTTAATGCCACAGCGAAGGCGACCGCCCTCTCCATCGCTGCTCGCTTACACCAAAGTTGCTGGATGCGTATGTGTCAAGATATAGTGAATCGATTGAATGCATAAGCTACCCAGCAGCGTAAGCATATTTACAACAAGATTCGCGACTCGTGCATTCAGAGATACGGATCCCATATTCCAGCCGGTCCGTCTGTGAAAGTCAAGCCCTCTGCCACGAACTCCTCCATCCCGTCCTCAAGGGCGGTGCGCACATCCTCCGACCCCTCGAATTGAACCCCACGCATGTTGATGTTGAGCTCTCGCAGGGCCCCAGCAGCCCATCTTTGGCGTACCATTTCAACAAACAGGCCTATCGCCCCGAACTCATTACCTTTCGCCACTGGATACATAGAAGTACCGAGCCTCTGAAGCCGCGGAAATGGTACCTCCTCCTCCGGCCCTGCCACGAATAGGTTGATAAAGTCCAGCGCCCTAGAGGGATCCAAAGCGATCATAATGTCGGTTTGAACGACCAGAGTTTCTAGGTCACGGGCCACCTGGGCCAAGCGACGGAGGTCGAGGGTCCTGCAATCCCCGTGAGAGTACCGAAGGGCCTTCAAGGGCGCGCTCGAGCGGTCTATGGCGACTAGCACGGACGCAAAAGTGTCTCCTGGGAAAGACATAATCGACATGGGCTCGGGAGTTTCGATCGAAAGGCTCTCGAGAACTGGAAAGGTGATGTTTTCTATAAGCCGCTGAAGAGGTTCGGGATTGGACCGCATTGAGAATGTATCATGCCGCTTGATGGTCAATGTCTTGAGCTGGCGACAGACTGCGTTCGGTACTTGTCCTCCACAGTCACTGTCTACGTGAAAGATAGCAGTGCGGAGATGGCCTCGAGTGAGATAGAGGACTTGTAATATCTTTTGGACAGAAGGGATGTGAGTGTTCGAGGTAGCCAAGAGCTCGAGATGAGTAACGTGTTCCCATGTACGACTGGACGCCTGAGCGATGCATGGATTTGCGTAGTCGCGTAACACAAGTCGGCGCAAAGGGCAGTCTACAAATGCGTAGTGTGGGGGAGCAATCTCGCGTGCTCGCGGCGTATTGTGCATGAATAGAGAAGCGAGCGATGTGAGCTGCAGTCGCCCAAATTCACCCGCGATCTTGTCGGGAAGGAACACGTGAAGTTCTACCACTCTTGCGGCGTAGGGCATCAGGAATTCAGCCAGCGTAGATGCGTATGCGGCGAGACGGTTCATTTCCATTGGTTCGCAAGTAATGGCAACGGATAACGGTGTGACTCCCGAACGGGAAAGATGTTGCTGGAGAAGAGACATGTGCCTTGGCGTGGCGAAGTGAGGAGAGGAAATGTGGACAGACAGCGATGAATGTAATGCGGTGCTGCTGAGGACGACGGCGCGCCAACCACGAGAGACCTGCTTGAGCGTACGAAGTGTCCCGTCGAGTTGGACCCTGTCGCACCACGGTGAAATCTCCGAGGGTTCAGCGTCGACGTCCTCGGTTCCCCCCGAAAGTTCGTGGCCCACACTGGCCGACGATATGGCTGGAGGGAAGGTAATTGTGTACTGGAATATGTGCTGGAGGACCTCGACAGGTACACGCTTGACGATACTGAACGCGTGTTGCCCGTGCGTTATCGCTGCCTGCAGCTGGTCCCGCTCTTCTTCCAGCGCTGTTAATGCTGCGCCAAATTTTTCCATCAGGCAACGAAGCCGCTTCGCGAGGGCATCTCTGGACGCCATTCTGTCTTTCAGAGACAAGAGGAGGGAGTCGAGCTCGTCTTTGGTGCTTTCAAGAGGGATCTCATTGCTCGCGATGAGAGATTTCACCCGCGCGTCGTCTTGGAGTATATCTTCATTGTGAGTCGGGAGACGATGGTTCGCGCATGAGCATTGCTCCTCAGGACACAGATCCCAAGGTTCTAGCAAGTTAGGTTCAGCTGGGTAAAGCATGGAAGAATGCTGCGCACCGGTGCCCATGGATGATGATGGCCGTTCGGTTTGAAGGTTGGACGCGTGTTCGCGATCACTTCTCGTAATACAATTCAATGACTATTCAGGCAATCCCCTTCGATCACGAAACACAAATGTCAGATTCTTCGAGTTGCCTCTCCCCACCAATGTAGCAAGACTTCTGAAGATGATGACCTTGTATACGAATGACCGATCATTCTTTGGTGAGACCCGCGGACTTTACGCCGACCTCTTTCAGTCAGATCCCGCTCTATCGTCTCGATTGTCCGTCCATACCAGTTTGGGGGGCAGCACGATATAGGGAGACTCAAAAGAAGCTTCTCAGAATCTCAAGTTAAGCAGGTTGAAGACGTCTCCCGTGCGCTGCAGGCGTATGGATTTCTATCATGTTCAAGAGAGTGACACCGCACTTCATTCGGGATCAGCATTGCCTCTCATGCACTCTATATTCCCTTAGCTTGAGATGCATATTAAAAGCCGTAGAATACGAGGGTGAGATGGTCACAGTGTTTATTTCTTAAGCGACTGAGCAAAGTGAAGTACATGTACGTTGCAGTAAAGCCTAGAAGGTTATAGGCTCCCGTCAGAGTGGCCTGATATCCCCGCTTCTTCCACTAAGCGGTTTATATACTGTCTGTAGGTAGGAACACGTTAATCAGCTAATTATTCACTACTGACAACATGGTAAACACGATGATTCGTCCACAAACAAGCTCTTATACTAATTACTAGTGTGACCATGTTCAACTACCGAATGAGCGGCTACGCTTGTATTTTGCTAGCTGTGAGCCGCGCGACATCGCGCTCGAGGTGGTCCTTGTCGTACTTCGGTGTCCATCCCAGAGCCCTCCCGCGCGTTCCTCTGTAGCGACAGTTTCCAGCCATGAGCGGTACTAGGGCATCCTGAGCAGCAGTCAGCGACAGAAACCGTATCTCAAGGTATTTCTCACATTTGGGGGAGGGAAGAAGCGCGCGACTTCTTCCTTGGTGAACGCACGAACGTCAGCAAACGGTGTTCCCATGTACTTTGCCACCATGGCTGCAACCCATCCCCAAGTAATCTCGATATTTTCGGCGAAGTAGTATCCCTCACGACCATGCGGCGCGCTTTCAAGATTGTCTAAAATCGTGAGGATGAGAGTAGAGACTGTGGACAGATGAGTGAGCGGGTTTTGACTTAGGTTGCAGTGAGCATGCATACCGTCTTCGACGTGCACCCAGGGCCACAGATTGAAACCTCCGCCAATGGCAGCAGGAGTCCCAGCGAGAGCGATGACGTGGTCAATAACCATCCGCGGACCAAGATCCGTGTCTCTCTGGATTCCGGCTTGGGAAAGGAGATTGTCGGCGTGGCCATAAATGGCCCCAGGAATGACAATGTACGAGTTCACGTAGCCTAAAACGAATGAGACGCTGTACATAGTGTAATGTGTAGTTATTTGTGGGCGTACCTTCTGTGTCAGCCTCGAGTACCTGGAGGTCGACGACTCGGTGAGGCTGCGTCGGAGGTAGCTGTGCGAGTTTGTCCACATCGGTGTCATCCCAGATCGTTTCCGAAGCAAACTTGCCCATAGCCTCATCCTTCAGGACAGCGCATCCAGACTAGAAGGAGTTAGACTCATGGCACGCACAGAGAAAATGATGAGACGCCTACGACATGGATGAGAGTAACTTTCTCCTTGGTGTTGTCGAACCGCTTTTTGCAAGCACCAAGAAGCACAGCAGTACCCTCGACATTATCAGAATCATACTGAAGGCTGGTTAGCGACTTAGAACGTTACAAACGCGAGTTGACTGACAGTATCGATGATAATATCAGCCTCCTGGACACACGAGTCCACTACCGCTGCGTCCGTCGCTGTACCTAAGACCACATTGAGTGAACCTAGCTTCAGCGCCTCGAGCGCCAGCGCCTTCTCCTTGCTTCGAACAAGAGCGGTTATCTCATGATTCCCACGTTTAAGAATGTCCACGATAACTGTCCCACCGACATATCCTGCGCAGCGTTGTGAATCCAAAAAGCAAGCCAGGCGAATATAGGAACTGACCGGTGCCACCTAAGATGAAGATGTTGAGAGGAGCCATTGCACTTGGCGATGAGATGCGGCCACTTCGAGGCTTTATACATGGCTGGATAAGCCAAGAAGTCATGATGTTGACACCGGAAAAATATCTGCCTACCATGTACACCGACCAAGTCCGCCCGAACTGAGACGATACTCAACAATGTATCAGCAATTCAAGATGTGCGATGTATAACCAGACTTCTCGGAGAAAAGGATCGCTTACAATTTGCAAGAAAAAAGAGCTCATCCAATGTAGCTTCTGACAGGCGTCTTCGGAGCACACTGCACAGCGAATATAATGTCATTCTGAACGCGTTGAGCCATAGGCATGCTCGATGGTCACTCGTAGTACATGTACAGTCATACTGTAAGAAGTTGGGCCTGGTCGACAGTTGGAGGTGTGATTCTACTTAGTGACCTAGCTCCTTAGTCAACGAGGATGCCAAACATGCAAGAGGACGACTTACCCTGATCTTCGAGCCTGAATGCGCTCTGCGCGCACCCAAATGTTCGTGAAGCCGGGCGCCAGAGGTATATCGAAACCAAACAACATGGTCTCTGGACTAATCACGTACTCTATATCCATCGAACCGTCCACCGGCACCTCTGGATCTCCCCTTCGGTGTACCCAATCTATGAGAAAGGGCACGATTCGCGAATCTGAGCGGGCGGCGCGGACGATGCCCTCCGCTTCTACAAGGTCTCGATCTTTGTTCACGAGGGCTATAGAAAACTGATGGATGCGAGGACATCCATGGGCGATGAGTTCACATAAATGTGCACCGCGGTGTTCTAGTCCTCCGGGAACACATATCGCGACGTGGGTTAATGGAGACCCGCCCAGGAGATGCTCTAGGGGGAGTGTGTCACTGTGGTAAGGTCGCATGAGAGCGAGGTGGGTGACCGTCGGTGGAATAGAGAAATCAGCTAGATCTTGTGCGGTCCAAAGGTAGAGATGGCGAAGGTTTGGCATGAGAGGAATCGGACACTTCACCCACGAAGTCATCCAAGACAAACTGTGCACGGAAGGGCACTTTTCAAAGACCAAAGAAAAGGTGGAATGGAGCGTAGAATTCGTTTCATTTACGACCCCAATGTCCAGGCGGAAAATGAGGATGTTAGGAATGATTGACAGAGAGGGCGAGCGTTCGAGCGTTCGCAGAAAGAGGCGAGATTGCTTGACCGAGGTGAGAAAAATGGCATGGTACAGGTTTTGTTGTATCCTTCAGATGTTGTCACTTGATCTGCGAACGATGCGATGCAAAGCTGGCGCGCGCACCACGTTTTGACCCCGTGGGACAGAAGACAATGGGAAAATATTGCTTTTCTGTCTGTGTTCTGTGCCAGTTGGAGAACATCCATCACAATCTCCATGGGAAGTACGGTCGGAGGCATGATGGCAGATGAGAGGAAGGAAGTTCGCAGAGGGTTATTGGCACCGAAGCATATTCGGATCACTCTCCGGACATCCGTGCCGCCTCCGTCCCTTCATTATGGCCACCACCATCGACTTGCATTACGTTTTCTACACCGCTGAGCCAACGCGTGAAAACTGGAACAAGATTTCTCGTGGCCACGGCTGCATCGAAAAGTTTGCATTGGGCGATTCGCGGGTCGCTAAACTTTTGAGCGAAGTCGCGAGGATTAACGGCGCCGACCCAAGGCATACAGAAATGTGGAGAGTGCGTTATTGCTGACCATACGAACTTGAAAACTGATGTATCTTCTTAGCTTAAGGAACCCAAGCTTTCCTCTCCGCGCCAGGTATCCGCCCTTTTGGTGGCCAATGACCACAACATCACACGGATCGCAGATGAGGTCGTGCCCGCCCAGCTGCTCGCCGATGCCCTCGGCGCCAACTGGGCCGAGGCGGCGAAGCAAACTATATTTGTTTTCTTTCTTCCTCCTGCGCCGACTCCAAAGGTCAAGGATGACGAACTCGCGGACGAAGAGGACGATGTCCTGGCCGGACTGTATAAAGGCAGGTTGCCCACCATTTCACTGGATAGATCCACTCATGTTATCAGGCTTCAACAGCTTCTTGAGCGCTTCGGCTTCTGGGCCAACACCATCTGTCGCCGCCAAGTCTACTGAGTACAACAAGATCCAAGGCTCGGCTACTGCGATACTTGACGGTCGTTTTTGCGTGGACGGATCTGCTACGACTGCCCCTCCCATCGAGCTGTACCATCCCGCCTTCTCGCAGTTTATCGCAGCCTGCAATAACTCTGACCCCATTCCTGAAGAACACCTGCGTCTTACCTCTGCGCTGATGCGTAAACTTTCGGCCATTGCGGAGTCGCGTCGCGACGAAGAAACGCAGAACATCATTGATCAACTCCTCGGCGCTGCACTCGAGACCACCCCCAACCAAGATGAATGGTCGGCCGACTTCTGCCATCTGACCGCTACGCCTTTCAATGTTAGCGCTGCTGATCTCATTGTAGAGGTCAAAGCAGAGTTGGGAACCGATAATTTAGACCCATCTGTTCAATCCTCTTTCTCGTTCACGAGATTTTGGATACACGACGTGGTGAGCGTATCGTTTATTGCAAATAATCTCGCTCACTGTCGTTTGAGCGCAAACCCATTCGAGACGCCTGCTGCTGTCCTTCGTTCCTTATCGGTCTGGCAGGTCCGTGGATTATCATATTGGCAGCCGTCATCACTAGCCGTCCAATCGTACAACGATTGACTCCGTATTTATGGTTTGGTTGCTCTCGCGCCTTGGATGACCAGCAGGTTCTCAATCTTGCTCGTCCCTTATATGCACTCAAATCAGCGTTGGCGAACCTCAAGGACTACTATTCGAGTCTCCAGCCCATCCCTAGGATCGACAATCGTCTTCATTCCCGCTTCTGCCCTTCCATCACCCAGTACCGCGACAGAGGCAAATTGATCCCATTCAAGTACATTCGTCCTTTGCAGCGGGATGCGACGTGCGTTACATACCGAATCGAGATCGATGGAGAGCCTGCTGTTGTCAAGTTTGTTCAGCAGTACAGCAAAGATGCTCACGAGTTCATGGCGAAGCAAGGGTTCGCGCCCGAACTGAGGTACTACGGCCTCCTTGGCGATGGGTACGGAAATTTGGGCATGGTTGTCATGGCGTGGGTGGAAGGGAAGACTCTGTATGAGGTGTACGGGGCGGGGACCCTACCTGAGGATGTTCGAACCAATGTGCGCGAGGCTCTGGACATTCTGAACCAAAGCGAATTCGTCTTCGGAGATTTGCGACGGCCGAATATAATGGTCAGCGATTCTGACCAGTCAATCAAGTTCATTGACTTTGACTGGGCTGGAAAGAGCGAGGAGGTGAGGTATCCGTTCCATTTATCGTCATTCATTCGCGACGCTGCCGGTGCAAAGGAGTATGATTATATTACCGTCGCTCACCAGGACGCCCTGTTCGAGCGTTTATAGGTCATTCGGGTAGTTGGTATTTGTGACAAGCTATAAGTAAATGTTACTGTTCAATTGAACCGCGTTCATTGAAGTCAACGAGCGTGAACTTTGAGTAACGCATCCGCATTTTACAAGGTTCCAAGATATAGTGAGTATAAATTAATGCTAGGGCCAATGAGCGACGCGCTGGGAACGTGATGGTGTAAAGAACAGATATTGCGGGTTGAAGAACGCACGACTTTATCAAAGCGAACCTCTGAGGCTTGAGCTTGAGCTTGGGATTTTGCATCCATGAGAAGCTTTCTTTTTCGTATCATCTGTGTGCCCCGCGAGCCAGAGATTCAGAAAGTTCAAGGAGTGTATTTGCAGCGTCAATCTCATGCGTCGTCAGGCTTTGCGTGCGCAATTCCGGTGTGTTGAACTGCCACACAGAGCCCCAGTCATGCTGCTTTGTCTTGATGTGGAAGTTTAGTTGCTCCTCTGTCTCGAAGTACGCCCAAAAGCCTTGGCGTTGGCAGCAAGGACAAAAAAACGGTTCGGCGCGGTGTTTGCTTTGGTGGCTTCTGAGGGATCTTGCCGTATTGGTGGTGTATGTACAGCCCGCGCGTGTGCAGGCGTGTAATACGGATGGAGAGGCACCTGTCATGGTAGGGGATGATGTATGTACAAGCCTGGAATTTCTGAGAAGTGTTATATATCGAGTGCCAGATTGGAACTTTGTACGGGGCAATTGTCTACCCAGACAATATGTAATTATAACGCGGGGTCCATCGCTCGCTATAACAATCAAACTGGCATAACAGTGATAACACCTCTAAAATAAGTGTGCGATGGTCTTTCTGTCTTTGTCGTACTTTGCTCGCCATAGTGTAAGTTGTTTGCTTCGGATAGCACTGCAGCTCGAGCTGCGGACAGGCTTTAAGACAAAAACCCAGGTTGAATATTTATCAAGACCTGAGGTGCGTCGCAAGTTGACTTCAAAGGATAATAAGAAAGCCTACAACAATGCACGTCGGCTGCTCCCGATAGGTCTATTCCCTTTTTTTATCAAAGTCATCATCGATGCATTGAAAGCTCAGCGCCTTCGTGAAGAGATGTTGCCCTCAGACGCCGCCGAATCGACGAGAGATTTTTTGTTCTTGTATAATCTCCTTTCGTCAGACGCTGCATCTAAACTCATCATGACTCAACAATGGTCGATATATGGCAGTCCCCATTCTTACACACGCTCGCTAGGACGTGGATCTCTCAACTCTCAGTAGTCCCTAGCTCGGCGTTATTTTACCGGCCCATACATCAATGCATAATTATGGACGGACCTGTTCTCGGGTCAACTCCCTCGTCAAAGCTCCGAACAGCGCCTGATGACCATGCTAGTCTTGGAAAGCCCATGTCAATGGATATGAAGAATTCAGTACATACCTTATCGTCGACGCCAGTTGCCCATATGCATCACCGGCCGAAGACGCAGGTTGAGGTGTTCTGAATGGCATCGGAGAACTGCCATCTCATTTACACCGGGTCCACACGAAGCTCCCATGCTAGGAAAGAGCTTTGAATCGCCGCTGGTCTGGGAGTATAAGGCCCGGGCGCCAAACAAATCTCGCTCTCTGCCTCTCACGGTCTCCTCCTTTCGCTTTCGTTCGATTCCTACCATGTCTTTTGCCGGCGTCTTTGTTCTATCGATGGCGATGTGTCTGGATATATGCGCCGCGAGCCTTGTCGCGACGAAGCAGAGACGGGATGGACCGAACACAAACGTACAGTGCAAGTCAGAATACGGCTGGATGAACAACGAAGCGGGACAGAGTCCATGTCTGGTGTGGGCGCATGTCATGACCTCGTGCGGTACGGCAGGTGCGTACTTTTTTTTTGGTAGTTGTTCGCATTTCCCATAGAAGACATCTAGACTTCGACGTTCTCGCGGTCTCGCCGAACTCGCACTACGACCCGCCTGGCAAAGGAAAGAATGAGCCAAGTGCATGCTCCTGGTGCGTATCGATTCCTCTCTTGACCTGCATATAAAGGTATTCGCTCGATATATATTTGAAATCCTTTCCCCTCGTCCCGCCATTTTCTAATCTCGATTAGCTCTTGGGCAGGATACAATCTCATGGGAGCCTGCACAGTCTGTCAAGGCGTCGGAGGCGGTATCGACGCGTGAGTGGTTGTCTACGCGGAATACAAGCAGGCTGAGCTCAATGCGCCGTTAGCTGGGGACCATGGAAGAAGGAGTGCTCGAAATCGGACTTGTCGGACACCACGTATGCAGAGCTCGCACCGTTTGTCTCTGCCCTTGACACTTGCGAAGGTACTTCCCCTACGACAAGGATTACACAGTGGACGTCAAAATTCCCTACTGGGCTGGCGCGAATCGTGAGTACGGGAGCCCCACAACGTTCTCGTACACTTACGCAGCCATCATGGCAGCGATGAATTGGACAAACAGTCGCTTCGACACAGACGCTGCCAAGTCAATAGATAATCAGAGTGCGCCCCCATTTGTGCGACCATGGACGCAAACAATTGACGCAGGCGTTGCAGGTCATCCCGACCTAGATGGCTCAGAGTTTGATTCAGGTAGTCCTCGCGACTCGTCCACGCCGGTTGGCCCTATCATTGGCGGTGTCGTCGGCGGAGTCGCGCTCGCCGCAGTCATTGCACTTGCATGGTGGTTCTTCAGACGTCCCCAGAAGCTCGACAAGCGTCACACTCGCATCGGTAGTCAAGAAATCCTGGTTGGGGACGAAGACGAACATCGACACAGCCATCATACAGGTGGGGCAATGAGCATGATCCAGTCTCAACTCAGCCCTCTTTCAGACAGACACTCGTACTTTGGCTCCTTGCACGGATCGACCGTTCTTTTGTCGCCAACGTCGGACCACCACACAAATGCGCTTCACCAAAGTCACGCTCATCCCTCCTCGTCTTCGTCCGGTACACCCCCTCCCGTGTCATATTCCAGACACACGCAGTCGCAGAACATGATTTCGCCGTTCACGTCGAGGTCACATACGGGAACGCCCCCACCAGAGAAAGCACGCCTGTCAGGATACTATACACCACCGCGTCGCGCAGAGACAGAGGAGTCTGTTCTCAGCGATACGGACACGAGCGTCACCCTGACCCCACGGAGGATGAACCCGCCTGCGTATTCGCCCCCAAGTTCTGATTCGGGGCATAGGCGCACGGGCAGTGATCTGACGTGTGGTGGTAGTGGTATGAGCCTGTTGAACGGGTCGATGCACACAGGCGACTTTGGCGATAGGATGCGAGGAACGATGGCGCGCGGGGTGGACCGGCCTTTTGGGCTTTCAGAGGTGGGAGATGTTGACCCTTCGCAGTATGCATGAGAATCTTTGTTATTCGAGCGAATTCGATGTCTTTGGTGTATGATACTGGGGTGTTCAACTCGAGATGAGGCAAATGTACACTGTGGCTCGAGGACGGTATGGCGAGCAACAGGTTGAAGTTATCAATGTAGTCGCCCTAGTCCTCGATCTTCAGACTTGTGCTGGCTGCCCTACTCCTACGCGACACTCCATCCGGTGACCTATAACTTGGAATCGCTGAGAATGCAGGATCAGTACGCGTCGATGTCAACCAAGAGCAACATACTCGAGAGGGCAAGGGTCTCCGTCTGGGAAACCGTACTATCTGAGCTGTCACGTTCTGGCCGCTGGGCTGACCACCGCACGATAGACGTCGGTAGGTCAACAAGAGGGTGGCCGCTAGACCTGAATACACAGGTTGGGCGCCCCAGGAAAAACAGTTCGAAAGGCGTAATGGGCCGGGAAAGCGCGACTGCCATCCAGGTAGGCAAGCGATGAGCGCAACAAATCAGCACTGGCTCGTAGAGCTGCATGATCCAGGGATGAGCCCTAAACAAAGGGTCAGCGAGTAGCTCTGTCAGACGGGCTTCAAGACGCACCTGAACCACATACACCTTCTCCTTGTTGGTGGTAGCACTAGAGAGTACCGTCCCCGATGGCGACGACAAGATGCGGGGAAGCAGGGAAAAACAAGTGCATGTGCGAGTCCAGGCAGGACGAGAGTGCGAGTGTGGCTGCAGGGCATGGGGGGCAGGAATGGTATGCTTGCGATTCGTTTGGCGCGGGCGAATATCCGATTGAAGCACAGACAAATGCACTAAACGAAAGCGAGTCTGATGTAGATGAGCATGGCATGAGAAGAAAGCGGAGCACGAATACGCACTGTCGGTTGCGACACATGCCATGAACCCAAAGACGCTCAGACTGGCCATTCTTGACGAGGTCTTCCATCAAGGACCATTCTCTAGAGACGAGCACAATTAGCGATTAGGTTTGAAAACGGTTCGCTCGACCACGCACCCGCAAGCCCGTGTAAGTGGATTAATCCTCCTCCGCGTAGCCTCCAGGCCCAAGAGTCTCATAGGGAACTGTCCGCCCGCGTTGCATCGAGCCGACAGCTGCGACATGACAGTCCAGCAGTTGTTCTTGATAGCCATGTTCGTCTATGCTCAATCATTCGTCTATGCGGGTGTCCATAAGTATCGAGGAGAGCGGTCGATGAATTTGGATTTGGTAACATCGTGGTAAGAGGAAGGACAGGTTTGCCTGCCGCGATCAGTGTACTGCGAACTCTCCCAAGAACGATGACCACCAACATTTGACTTTTCCTTCCATGTCTGAGTACTAGTTATTAACGACTAGAATCATGGTATTTTCCAAGTTTTCTGCGAAGCTTCAATACATCACACATAAGTAAACTTTTCGAAGCTGTTGAGTCTCCCCGTTCCACGGCGCTTACACCAGAACCCGTGGAACTGTGGAATTAGTGCGTATCTTTCCGCTCCCAATAAACCTGCTTCGCAATTGGTAAAATGAAGTCCTTCGCCTCTTCACTTCCACCACCACCACCACCACCAAGTGAGTGACAATTCGATAATGCGCCCTCTGTTTCGCTCCTTCTTCAGCCTTGTCTTCTGTCTGACCCTCTTTAATCAGTGGGACAGATTTGGTCTGCGATTTTCGGCAGGGAAGTTCAGGAGAACCCCTCTGTAAAGGTCTTGGAGGACCACTACGCTGAACAACAGCGCGAGTTTGAACGGAAAATGCAAGAGTGCGCCAAACTGAGTGAACAGGCGCAGCGTGCGTTCTTTCCATATCATCAAGTGTGCGCTAATTTATCGATACATATCCATCAGGCGCTAGTAAAGCCCAGCAACAAGCACACGCTAAACTTCAGCAGCAGATCAGCGAGCACGACGAAAAAATGCAAGACGATCGACGCTGTACGTCTCGGCATCGATAGTCATTATACATTATACTTACTGACTATGACATGCAGCGGCCGCATTGGCGCGGGAGGACGCCGCCAAGATGCACGCCGAGGCCATCAGAGCGCGCGAAGAGCAAGAATCGCGTCTCCAACGCGGTACGACTGCCCCTACATGTCCCCAAACCGCGCTTATCAATTTCAGAGCGCGAAGATTGTGCGGCTGCCCGCAGAGAAGTTGAGGAAAAGGTTAAGGCCGACCTTCTCGCTGGTATTCGCCCAGACGTCATGCCGACGCGAGAGGAGTTCGAGGCAATGAAGGCCGCGCGCCAGTATGATAAGCACAACATTCACTTTGCCATCGTCGGCAGCGCTGGCACGGGGAAGTCAACTCTCGTCAACGCCATCCGCGGGCTCCATCCTGAACACGAACACGCTGCTCCCACGGGGGAAACCGAGACAACGCGTACCGTCGAGCGCTACCAGGACACCCGTCCCAGCAGCAAAGGTCGCGTCTGGTGGTACGATGTCCCCGGAGGCGGGACACGCACTGTCCCGGGGGCAAACTACTTCAACGACCAGGGCCTCTATGTTTTTGACGCTATCCTCGTTGTTTTTGCTGGACGCTTCACCGAGCTCGACCTTGTTATCCTACGGCACACCTACAAGTGGGGTATTCCGGCCTACATCGTGCGCTCGAAGGCAGACCAGGACATCCAGAACCGTATGGAAAGGGCTCAACGCAGGGCGAACGCCTTGCACGAGAACAGAGAGCCAGTCATCGACGAAGAAAAGCAAGCGTTCATTTGTGAGGTACACGACAATGTACGCAAAAGTTTAGAGGAGGAAGGGCTAAGCGAGCTTGCGGCTGCGACTGACGCTCGATGCTTCGTCGTCTCGGAGTCTGCCATCTTGCGCTGCATCAAAGATATGGACTCCGACAAAGGCCTTTTGGACGGAATGGAATGGACAAGTATTGGCAAAAGTAAGGTGGTGACAGACCCGCGCTCCCTTGACTTCGAAGAAAAGAAACTTCTCCGACAGCTCGTTCACACAACAGCAGAACGACGAGTGGTCGACAAGGATGTGGAATGGCTCCAGTCTATCGTGAAAGACTGGAAGGTGCCGAACTGGACGTCCCAGATCCCCAAACGCTTTTCTGATTTTTTGGCATAAAGGGACAGGTCATCTACGTAGAATCTGATATGTTTTTTGTGTACAGTCCCAGCGTTGTCCTTGCGAATCAGCCGCATTAGCTCAAGAAGACGTAGACATGAACCACCATCGCGTCTCAGGCATTCAGTGCTGGTTCATCCATGTTCAATGAGAGAAGTAAAAAACTGGGACCTGCCAGCGTTATGAACACGCCATTCGAGGACCACCCAGAAGAGAGAAGGAATGGCTATGCTGTTTATATTCAGACTCACGGTGTCGCGTCGGTATAGTTTTGGACGTTATTTAAGTTAGCACTGTTGAGCACGCCGAAGTAACTCACCGTGCTGCCGCTGCGACAGTAGACAAGACGTGCTTTGCCCTTGATAACCAGTGACTGCGGCGGGCCAATACTGTGTAGCCTATGCGATTAGTCCAAAGGAATAGAGCTCTACAAGCACGTATGACAAGCTCATTGTCCCCAACACAACACATTCCATGTGCTGTTGGATACTCGCGGTGGTCGAGAGCACCGAATAAGTAGGTCCCGTACGCCGCGACGTAAGGATCTTGAAGAGAGTGAAGCTGACGTTGGAGTGAGTAGGATCTCGACGTCCAAGGGAGACATCAACGTTTCAACGACAACAAACTCGAGGTCGGGGAGGTGACATTTCTGAGCGGAGTTGGCAGAAGGCGCTCGTCGATAAATCTGTGATGTACGAAGCCAGACTCACCTGCGCATCACGACGAGGGTGTACGGTGAGCGTCGTGTGAGCGGTGGAACTGGACTGGTCGCACATGCAGAACGAGGATGGTATTCAGAATTACGGGGTGCTACCCTCGGACAGCCAGTCGGCGACTACACATCCCCGTACCCCATGGAAGGCACAAAGCCACTTTGAAGATGCCGGGGGTATGGATGGAGGAAGAAAGCTCGAGGGGGCTAGGGCACACATGAGAGAGACGCCAGCATCGATATCCACGAGCAGCAAGATAAATGCATTAGAAAATAAGGGATGATAGTCTACTTCTTGGCCTGAACGAAGCCCTCGCCCTTGTAGCCTTCTGACGTGATACCTGGAAAACTTATGAGCAGACGAACATTGCAGAAAGTAGAATGGATAGCGCACCAGAGATAGGGTTGGCCTTCTGCTTGATGGCAATCTCGTTGGAGGCCTCCTGCCACTCCTTGGTGATAGTCTTCGGCGGCTCGCCACCTTTGTCACAGGTGAGCATGGAAGATCGACACGAAAACACGGTAACGCACCAATTGAGCGAATTCCGAAGAACACAGTGGCAGAGACACCGATGAGCGCCGCGAAGCCAAGGAACGCCTTGAGGTTGTCTCCGGGCTTAGAGACGGGCGCGCGAGGGCCATGAGGGCCGAACGAAACATAGTAGGCTAAACACGGGGGAGAATGCGTTAGTGCACGGGAGTAAACGCTGCCGCAGCAACATCGACGCACCAGCCTTCTTCTCATCTATAGACAGCTCCTTCCAGTCCTTCTTCGTTATCGCCTCCAGTTGCTCGTGGAGAGCGGCACGCTCGGACGAATCGAACTTTTCCCATTGAGCCTCGACGTTCGAGAGGTTTATGGGCGCGCGGGAGCTGGGCGCGGAAGCCGCCGGTGCGGCATCGTGAGTGAGAGTGGCAGTCGCAAAGCGACGCACGGCAGGCTGGCGGGCCAGGCGGAGGGCGTTCATGACGGCAGAATGGGCTCAGAGGAGGTGTTTTGGAAGAGTTAGGAAAGGAATTTGCCGGATCGAATCGGACTAATGTTCCCGGCTTCCGGCCCAATCATGATCGAGCCATTTTGGGCCTGCCTTTTCCGAATGCGATCTTGCTTTCCGCCGCCATTTCGCTCGCGAATCGGTGCAGCGTACTATTCCTTTTCTCGTATGTGAACGGTTAATTCGAATGGAATCATTTGGTCCAACCTTGAATGAGCCTCGTCCGCTTGAGCACTGCAGCGTTCTCCTCCCTCGAGTCGCCAACGCACTTCTATCAAGGTCCATCTCAACGTCGGTCATCCCAAGGTTCTCAAGGCAGTTGCTCGTGAATTTTGACCACTTCGCGCATCACATGCATCCCCCTCGATGAATATAACGGCTCAGCGTCGTTGCACGCAACAACGATATTCCCAAGAAACTCGCTCGAGGCGAAGGGCGACTATGAGAAAGACGCGTCCACATCTTCCTCGCCGACACGTGCGTTTTTCCGGGTTTCTTTTCTGCATCGGTCTCGTACCCACCACTAACCAAGGGGCAGAACCTACCCGTGCTGGCGTTGGAATGGTGCGCACCAGAAACGTCCAATGAGTCCTATTGTCCTCCTACCTGGTGTCAAGATGCTCCTGGCCTGCAAGGACTTCCTCCAGAGCGAGGAATGGTACGCTGCCCTTGGCATTCCTTTCCGTCGCGGTTGCCTTCTGCACGGTGTGCCCGGCTCTGTTCAGACTTCTCTCATCCACTCGCTCGCTGGTAAGCTCGGCCTCGATATCTACGTTGTCAGCCTCAGCGGCAAGGGTATAAGCGACACCACGCTCACTACCCTCATGGGACATGTTCCGTCTCGATGCGTGAGTCGGTTTCTTTTCATTCGC
Source organism: Cylindrobasidium torrendii FP15055 ss-10 (assembly GCA_000934385.1). Taxonomy (NCBI): domain Eukaryota; kingdom Fungi; phylum Basidiomycota; class Agaricomycetes; order Agaricales; family Physalacriaceae; genus Cylindrobasidium; species Cylindrobasidium torrendii. The sequence continues at coordinate 24,928 of KN880739.1, forward strand.
GTATCTGACAAGTTGGACAGTTGTATCCTTCTCCTCGCGATCCTCGACGCCGCCTTTACTCGCGGAATATCTCGTGACGCGTCTACGAACGGACGGGTGCAGCGACCACTGTCCCCACATCCACCGAGAGAAAGGCAGAGGAGTCCGATGGCTCAACATTGTCGCTATCTGGTCTCCTCAACGCCCTCGACAGTGTTTCTGCTGCCGTAGGCCGTCTCCTTTTCGCAACCATGAACCATATTGAGCGTCTCGACCACGCTCTCGCGCGCCCCGGCCGCATAGACGTTTGGGTGAACTTTAGTCATGCAACCAAGTACCAGGCCGAGGGCATCTTTAAGTTCTTCTTCCCATGTAAGAAAGAGGTCGTCAAGCGCAAGGATGGGACGGTGGTCATCATGCATGCTGATGGTAACGAGCAAGGGGTTTCTGAGAAGGGTAAAGTCGAAGCTGCGAACGGCAACGTCGAGGAGAAGAATGGTAGTGATATGGCGACGAAGAACGTCTCCGGTGGCCCCAGCAAGCGTCGCTTTGCTCACCGGATCCCAGTCCTCAGCGAGACGGAGATCGCAGCCAAGTTGGCGAAGTATGGCCACCCAATTCCAGAGGACAACTCAGCGTAAGTCTCTTTTCCCTCTCGTCCAACGTTGGATACTCATCGATTCTAGGTCGCTGCGCTCTAAGGATATCTACTCGAGAACAAGACTCGTCCCCGTGAGGCCGTGAGCAAGTGAGCAAGGTCGCTGCTTGGATTGTCTCTGAGCGCGAGACGCGCGCGAAGTTGAAGGCGGAGAAGGAGAAGACAGAGAAGGAGGAGAAGGAGGTACGTTTGACGTTGGCTTTTATTCCTCAATGCTGACGCCGACTTGTAGCTTGCCGAAAAAGAAAAGATAGAGAAAGAGAAGGAGAAGGAGGATAAAGAAAGGGAAGCCAAGGAGGCCAAGGAGAAGGAGGTAAGCCCTTCTCTCGTATTGTCGTTCTTGTGACCTAGCCTTTCCCTCGTCCACCACTCGCTTTGCACATGCTGACTCCGAGCTTGTAGAAGGCCGACAAGCGCAAGGCGAAGAAGGGCCGCGACGCCGCCTACAGCGTCCGAATCCTCCGCCGCGTCTTCGAGCGACGAGGCCGACAACGAGGACAGCGTTACGTCTGAGGAGGAGAATGGCAAGAAGGCCAAAAAGGAGAAGTGGGTCTCCGTCAAGAAGGAGAAGGACAGCGGCGTCGATGCCACTCCTGCTACCGAGGAGAAGGACATCGAGGTGCAGGCCACCCAGTCCGTCGAGGTATCAGAGTGAAAGGACATCCGTCGCCGCCGATTTCATCTTCATCCCCGCCACCATCCATTATAGTCGTCTTTGAGGGCGACATATCATCTGTCTGTGCATCTGTCTGCTGTATCTGTGTCTGTCTCGCGTTCTCGTTACTGTCTCATGTTTCCTGTGCTCCGTTGTATGATATTTCTCGTTCCG
>KN880740.1:0-26039 GCA_000934385.1 Cylindrobasidium torrendii FP15055 ss-10
GTGCGCGGTGAACCTCTGTTAGAAGGACCAGCCCCATGGTAGGCATTATCATCCTTTGGCGTTGTTCTCCGCTTGGACTTGGGTCGCGCCTTCTTTGCAGCTGGCTTCGGCGTCTTCTTGTCGTCGCTGCTATCAGATGAGGCGCGGGAACGCTTCTTGGCCTTGACAGACCGAGAGTCAGACTGCTGGCGCCCCCTGTCGTTGTCTCCAGCATTGTCGCCGTCTCCCTCATTGTCACTGTCTCCCTCATTGAGGCCATCTCCACCGTCCTCTCCTTCTCCATCTTTCTCGCCGTCTTCCTCAGAGTTGTGGCCATCTCCATCGTCCTCTTCTTCTCCATGATTGTCGCCGTCTCCATCGTCCTCTCTTTCTCCATCTGAGCCACTGCCCTCGTCTCTGTCTCCCTCGGTATCTCTGCCCTTGCCTTTTCCTCCGCCACTTGTGTTGCGTCCTCCGCTGTCCTCGTCCCCATCCCCATCGGAATCGCTATCCTCCGAGTCACCTCTCTCTGTGCCACTGTCGTCGTCTTCCCCTGCGCTGCGGCCCGCACCGTCGCCATCGCTGTCATCTCCTTCGAGGACACTGTCGTCGGGAATACTGACGTTGCCGTTTCGATCCTCGCTGCCGTCCCAGTCTGATTCAACCTCCTCCGGCGTTGAGCGGGAACTATGAATTGGAGGCGGCGACGAGCCAAGTGTGCCGCGGCTGCTGGAAGACTCGTTATCCGAGCTGTACTCTTGCCTTTCTTGAGGGAACAAGTCCAATGCATCGTCGTCCTCGCTGTCTGCCAGTGGCAATTGCAATGTGTTTGCAACTTCTAAATTGCTACGGGGGTTGCGAGGTCGTGTGGGGCTAGAAAACACTGGACCAAGGTCCTCGTCGTGATCTTCCACGTTTTGTTTGGCAGAGTCGTCGTTGATGTCAACCTCTGGGTCGAGAAGGTCCGCAATGCTATTGTCGTCCGTATACATGTCAAGGCTTGCCGGGCTCGACGGCGTGAGACGTGTGGGGGACGTATCAGTGGTTGAACTGCCAATCTCCAGGTACATCTCCATGTCTTCAGCTGATAGCTTATGAGAACGTTCAGGCTCGTCCTTGAAGATATCTCGCGTCATGTCGGCAACTTCTGCAATGATGTCGACGTAGTCCGCTCTCAACCTGCTTCTGAATGGGATTTGGCCTACTCCGAGCATATCTTCCCAGTAGTGCATGTGCCAGCCTGTATTCCAGGTGAAGAACATTGGGTTACCATGGGACTTGAACGTCACCAAGGTGTTTGGGTCGTACAAATCAACGAATTTGGAGGTTAGCTTGCCAGTGACAGGGTCGATGATGTAGATTTCGATCCAGTCAAGAGCACCAGCAGGGAGCACGGCATACTCATAGTGAATGAGTGCGTGCTGATTGTCCGAGTCGAACTGAGGCAGGCCCTACGCAGGTGTGAGAAGGATGTGTATTGCAGAACTTTTGAGACGTACATTCTGTGAGTCATATCGGATAGGATCCTTTGCCGGGTCTTTGTTGTTGTTCCATACCCGGCGCAGTTGCGGAAGGAGCTCTATCTCGCCATTCTCCTTTCGTCTAATTGGGACAATGCAAAGCTTATGCGACTTGTCAAGAAGGTCATGTAGCGCTACGCTTACTGTAAAATCTGGTCAGAATCAATCACTCTCCAGTGTATGCCGGGGAACATACAGTATATTTGGTTGAACGCCGTATTGACGTTGAATTTCTCCGTTTTGGGCAATCCCAAAATGGACGTGGAAAGCTTCAACCAGCAATCCATTAAAGTACATTAAACGAATTTAAGGGAAGACTCACTCCTTTTGACTCACTGACACCCAGTACGTGTGCACGCTCATTTGGTCTGTCTCTAGGGTCCTTATCTGAGATCGCACAGCCGGTACGCTTCGGAGAGTATTCGATTATATTTCTTATCGTATTCACTGCTTTCGTGCGCTTCCCTGGGGCATCTACGTCTGGTGTCTCAACATGGGAGGGTGCTAGTACGCGGTCGGTCCTCTCCGGGGTTATATCTGGATCGTTGTCCGGGGTGTACTCCGAGGACTCGGGAGGCGAGTATGTGACAGAGGTTCTATCGCTCATATCGAGAATGAGACAACAGAGACAGGCAGGCGGTGGGAGGAGCTCGTGGTGGCAACGGCAGTGGCAGTGGCGATGTTTGTGGTGAACGTTGGTGATGGTCCAAAGGAAAGGTTGATTGCAAAAACGAGCCCATTATATACACCCAGATGCTGACTCATTTTTGCAGGCCGTACGGATTAGGAAGTAAAGGCTGTTACTTCGATCTCTACCGCATGGCGCAGGGCGGGCAGTTCCAGAGTCCGGCCCGATAGCCGGAATTGATCGCATGGTAATCGGGCTCGGCATTTCTCTTGTCCTTCCGCCATCACCACGACATCATGTCCCTGCTGTATCCTCAACATTGTGTCTCTTTGTCCCCGGAATTTGTCGAACCATCCATGACTGATGTATACTCCAATCGGCACTATATGCTGGTACGTCCAGCTATCCGCTCGTTCAGCTCAATCATCAAACGATATGCAGAAATCTGAGTTCGAATTCTACGCCGGGACACTTCCTGGTGAATTTGTTCGCATTTCGGAGAAACCAACGAATAAAATGCTCTGTGAGTCATGCTGCAGCGTGCAGCACGCGACCTCGCTAATTACCACCAGTACAACCTAGCATCGCCTGCTTGTTGATCGACTCTACCGGCACATTCCAACCTCCAGACGAGGTACTACAGACCTCGCTGGACCTCTACACAGCTAACAGCCAGTGTAAACTCAAATTCCGAAAACGATTTGACTCGGTAAGTGCCTAGTTTATGCTGCTAAGCCAAGCTGATGCCCCGGACAGTTCCAGTGGCCAGCCGCCTCAGGGTGCTCCCTACTTGTCGAAGACTCTATCAAAACGATCTATACTAAACATCCTCTTACCGGCGAGGTGGAAGTACACAAGCATCCTTTCCCTCAGCTCCCCCTGTTTAACATCGTCGGCAAAGCCCATCCAGCTCTTCTTGCCCACCAATCGCTCCGATTCCGAATACACAACTATGATCGCACGCCCGGCGATATCCTCAACAAGATCAAATATATGCGCCTAGACAATGCGATACACCCTGGATTTCGCAGAGATTGGTCGTGGTATTGGGCCAAGAAGGGGAAGGCTAGCGCATCTGCGGGTGTCAAACGCAAGGCTTTGGGGGATGCAAATGTCGACCAGAAGCGACGTTGCAAGTCTTCGTCCAAAGACAAACTTGTACACACCCGCGAGGAGGTCGCGCCTTTGCCGGCGTCGCCACAGCGCAAACGCGTACGACGCCCTGTGCATGATATCCGCCCAACCAAGAAACTGCCTACTCGCTCGAGATGCCCGCCCCTGTCTGGATGAACGTCAGGCGCTTTCACTGGAGTCTCGAGGAGTGTCCTGGCGACTCTTCCGCCGCTTGCATACCCCACGTTTGGAGTACATCGGCTTGCTGGGCCACAAAGTCGCCTCTATCGAGCGTGTAGGCATGCGTCAATGCCCTTCGTATGCCGGTAGTGTGTCACGCAGTTTTCTATGAGTGCCTCGGTATTTAGCCCAGTACCATTGTCGCTACATAGTACATAGTACACTGCTTCTTGGTGTAGAGCGCGCATACTCACCTGTTATCGTCCATACGTTACGCCAGTGGGAGCCTATTACTCAGGGCAGGGCTTTATGCCCTGTCTACCGCTGTTCTTGTTTATTGTTAACGACTACGCCGTATCAACATCGTCTCGAGTACCTACCTACGACCTATATTAGCGGTGACCGGCCGTGGGAACGGTTGGCAAAGAATCCATATCACTGAGTGGCCTTTTCGATACGCGGACATTCCACCGAGCCATTAGGTCAGGAATGCGCACGCAATGGGCTGTTCATAAGATTGGATTAGCTTGTTCCGCTGCCCGCGTCAGCGGCGCATCGTCCGGGACTCGAACCGCAGACGTGCGGCAATGACCCAGAGTGAATACCTCTTGGCCAGTGACCACTACCATCGTAATCGACAATGGCCAACAAATCCTCGAGCGCGACTGCCCTGCGCAGGCTCATGACAGAATACAAGCAACTCACCGCCGGGGGTGCGTGTACAACCTGCTCGGACCGTCCGAGCCATGTCTGACGGACGTTCCGCAGGTGCCCCGGATGGCATGTTTACTGCAGGTGTGTCCTTCAGTCTCTCTCGCCCCAGCCTTTGAATAGTAACACGTAACTTGCGTAGGACCAATATCTGAGTCGGGTATGTCATGCGGTCCAAGTCCAGTGCATGTAATGAACCGCAACTGGCTCATAGACTTCTTCCTCTGGGAGGCGCTCATCGAAGGACCGAAAGATACCCCCTTCGTAAGTGTCTGCAGCTCTGTGTATCCCATGCTTTTCAGTCTGGTGGTGGTGAGGATAGTATGTTGATCACCAGTGCAGGAAGGAGGCATCTTCTCGGCCAGATTAACCTTTGTGCGTGGTCTCTGCGACATCGCAACATTTCCGCTCACATCGAGTGTGATTCGAAGCCAAGTGACTACCCGCTATCCCCATTCAAGATGAAGTTTGATCCACCTATCTTCCATCCAAACAGTAAGTGTCGAGTGCACTTTGTCGAAGAATTAAGAGCGTTCTAGTCGTCTCCTAGAACGAGATGAATAGGGCGCTTATTGACAAACACTGTGTTATAGTCTACCCAGATGGGAACGTGTGCATTTCGATTTTGCACACACCGGGCGACGACCCGACAATGTATGAGCAAGCGTCTGAACGCTGGAGCCCTGTGCAAAGCGTCGAGAAAGTGATTCTGAGCGTCATATCCATGCTCGCAGGCAAGTCGTATCAACTCCTCTATGCGCACTGGCTGATGAGAAGTAGAGCCAAACCTGGAGAGCGGAGCCAACATCGACTGCTGCAAGCTGTATCGCGATAACCAACCTGAGTACGAGCGCATTGTTCGACAACAGGTCAAGGAGCAGCTGGGATTGTGAGAGAATCATGAGTGGACGAAGTTTAACTTGCATAATGACATTGGAATGATACATTGGTGTAACATTAAGGGCGTAATGTCAACATTTGCGCGACGAGAACGGGAGACCACAAACCGGTTGCATGTGGGGCTCAGCATTGCTGAGGATGCCATGGCCGTGCTTGGCGAACGAATCAAGTCACTGATGGTTCGTTCATTCAGGACGCGGCAAAACTCACGCTAGTATATACACAAGCAAGTGGTCTCAAGTTCGACTGAAGCATGGTACCCCCGCAGGAGACCTGGACAGCTTCGCCTTCCATTCACTGGTGTCTAATCTTTAGCATCCTCGTTGCGCATGCTGTCTGCACAGGACGTACTACACCCAAAAGCGACTGGTATGGTTAGCCTTTGTACTTCGTACCGTAAAATGCATATGATCTGTCAGATAAACTATATACTGTCTACCCCTCAAACACTCTAACGGAAGATGGTTCCTTCAAGACTGCCCAATGGACGACACGCTTCTGCTCGCGTCGTGTCGCGATCGAAAGATGTGTTCCCATATTAATTAATGAATCCCATTGTTCTCACATGACCGTAGCATCTCCCGCCCTTCAAGTTAAAAGCTTAACACCCTGGAGGTCTGGACAATGGCTAATGGCTATGATGACGACGGCCGATGGGTTTGTATTGAAAGTGTTGTCCCATTGATAAGGCATCATTAGCGTTGAAACCACCGAGGCTTGCCCGAACTCAGCCGGGACCTTGCTCACAATGCTGACGAACCTACCGGTGCAAATCAATGCGCTCAAGGCATCGGCCTAGCTGCCGACGACCGGTGGACCAGGGACCGCTGCCTGCAAGACAAGCGCTTCAAAATCACAACGAAAAGTATCCAAAACAAACATACCCGCATCCAGCGTCCATTCATGCAATCTAGTCGACACGGAATAAATCTAATCGGCGAGGAGGGTGAATAACTATACATAATGTATACAAGAAAGCAACAACATGCTTGAGCCAATATACATAATAAATCGTAATAAGTCATTTGAAGGTATGAAGCGAAGCGTTCACAGAAGAGACGCTCGGAGGTATTCAATTTTGGGTTGGACGAGGCTGCAAGTTATACAGGCCGCGGCTTGAAGAAACGCCCTGATATTGGCTGGTCGTAGAAGTGCCGCTGCATGTACTCGTTGCGGAACAAGCCCGCGGGGTCCACTTCCTCCAGCACTTGCACGAACTCATCAAAATGCGGGTATAGCTGACGAATCGTTGCGCAGTTGAGGCCGTGAGATTTTGCCCAATGTGGTCGGCCGTTGTGTTTCGCGAGAATGTCCTCGAATGTTGCGAAAAGTTTGCGATAGGGAACCGGAAATCCGAAGGGCCTACAGACACCGTTAGGTCAGGCAGGAATCGGACGAGCGGCGGGATAGACACACTTGAATTGCACGATGCCTATCCAGCAAGTCGGCTGGCCGTAGCTTGGACTCAACCAAATGTCGTCTGCAGCTGAAAAACGGATTTCGATGGGAAAATGAGGTCGTAGTCCGCGTGGGTCCTCGTATTCTCTGGCAAGCCAGTCATGAAGCTCGCGTAGACAGGCTTGTGCGTTCGTGTAAGGTACAGCCCATTCGGTAGTGTATTGTAGGAACTGGTAAAGGTCAGTAACCAATGTCCACAACATGGGATAAAAGGGCTCACAAGGCAATCCAAGTTGAACACCCTGTGACTCTCATCAACTCTCACAGACCGCTCCCCCGTGAGCCAGCATAGGAAGTAGCCGGCCAGGTTTGTGACAGAAGGGATGTATCGCCCGACGAAGAGTAAAATCTGAAGGACGTGGAATCCAAGGATGTAATCGTAGAACCAGCTCGCTGGCTTGGTGTTGGGCTGTGATATTCTATGTTAGTACGCTTAGCGGGGGGGTCTGGACGGTAGAACGAACCTCCGCTGTACGATTCATCATGCCCACCCGTATCCGGTCCGCGGCTGGCGTCCAGGCTAATCGCACATGCTCCGCCGAGTGCGCAATCTCGTCAAGCTGGTCCACGACCTCCGAGAAAAGTCGGAGCTCTGCAACTTCCTGCAGCCTGAACGCCGGTTCGACCTCGAGCTCGACGTTGATGATGAGACCTGTTGCTCCGAGACCACAGAGGGAGGCGGTGAAGAGTGCTGTCCGCTCTGAGCGCGAACACCGAACATAACTGCCGTCGGCCAAGAGGAGGGTGAGGGAGCAGACGTGCGTTGAAATAACACCATATGCAACACCGGAACCGTGTGTCGCAGTGGTGACGATTCCACCGAGGGTCTGATCCGATATAGAGCCCACATTTATCATGGCAAGATGGTGGCGGGCTAGGTGTGCATGGAGCGCGTTGAGGGTGATGCCTGCCTGGGCAGTGACGCGCCTTTTCTCGACATCAACCTATTAGGAACAGGTGTGAGCCCGTGGCGGCGAGGGGTAAACGACATAGAGGGGACGATGGTGATGGCGGAAGCAAAAGAAAAATACGCACCGACACAAGCCGGTCCAAGCGCGTCGTACGCAACATGAACTCGGTCGTACATGCAATATCGCTCGGACTGTGCCCTATGCCCGCTGCGCGAACCCCCTTTTTTTCCCGGCGGGCCAGTTCGAGTACCAGCTCGCACTCGTAAAGCGTTGTTGGCTCGAAGATTTGAAGCGGCGTGCAGCGATATGTTTCTGCCCAATTTGTAAACAACGGGCTTGATGGCACTGTGACCGGCACGAGAGCTGCATAGAGGTCCTCAATCGACAGTGACCGTGGAGGGGTCATGTTGGGTTCAGATAGACGCGTCGAATTTCCATCGCTTTATAAGTGGTTGCAGTCACTGCTGCTGGATCGGTAATTGATCTAACCAGGGCTGTGACCGACCCGCTACCAAATTTATCGGCACTTGCCGATGTGCCTGTTTTCGGTAATCGTGGTGAAATCAGCGCTTCCTCTCATCGTGACGACAGCAATATCATAGGGACCCACATTTAGTCGAAATCGCGCAATACCAAAAGTCACAGACTTGCTTGTCAAGCCGCGATCTGAGGCGAACCTTCAGCCGAGATACTCGTCACACCGGTGGCGTACCACTCACATCGACCATTCTCATCGGTGTACACAGTGTTCCAAGATACATATAGATCAATCAACTCGTACAGACTACATGCAAGCCTCATAGAGCTCCCCCCGCTAGACACTAGTTCAAGAAATCGAATGTGACCCTGCAATGCGTCCGTGAGCGCCATGAGAGTCAATCCCTCAAGCAAAACAGCCCACCTTCCCCATTCCTGATTGTCATACAATAGGATCCCCCTCACTTCTGCGCTGTCCAGCTCCAAGCCCAGCTCAAACTCTAAAGGGTGGTCAGTAGCTCGTCCACTGTTTCCACAAGTGGCAACACACCAGTGTAGAAGCCAACTCCGCCTGCTGCACCGCGTTGGAACGCAGGGAGCGACGATAAGTCGACTGTCCACTTGCAGAGCTCCGTCGTTTCGCCCTCGTCTGTGTACCGCATTAAATGGTCAGAGTCGCTCGTGTACATAACAGCGATGAACGCCGAATCTATACAAGGGGCACATTGAGTATACCAAGGAGCTGTCCACCATAGCCACGCACCATGAGCCCCTTGCGAGAACTTGCTATCCATTCAGTAAGCACCGCTTCTGTGTCCGTTTCAAGGCCGACTTACCAGAACTTTGTTGTGAGTCGTTGCCTGCAGACTTTGGTCAGCAAGATCGATACGACCACACCGGAAGTTGGCTCACCCTCGCCTCAAAATGGCACCCTTCTGTACCAAGAACTGCAGCCTGAATCCTCGTTAGCTTCGCAACTTCGGCAAGGGTTGGAACCGACTAGCCTATTATCACAAATATGTACACCAGCATCGTTTGTTCGGATGTACGCGGGCCTCTTCTGCCAATCCTCTGGCTCCGCGGGCAGCTTGACCTACAAGAAATCAGGGGACATGGCCAGGAGGAATTCGACCGCATACCTTTACAATATACGACCGCGGAGCAATGACACTCGCCACAAGTGGCCGCCTGGCCAGCCCATACCTCGCCGCTCCCCGTAGGGTAGCCGTATCAGCATCCACCGGGCGCGCTATCACACTGATTCGAGACGAAAAACGTTCCTATTTGTTTATGAGTCAAAGCACATTGATAGATAGGACGCCATGGAGAAGATGTGGCGAAGGTACTCACCTCTACCCTCAGTTTCAAATACTCGCTCCCAGCGAAGCCTCCCACAAGCAAGAGTGCGTCAATTCGCTGATGGACCTTGCGCGTCTGCTCCTCAATCATCTCAAGAACCTGATGGAAATTGATATCCACGTGGCTATGAGAAGTGGCGGGTGGAACGGACCTGCTCTATCACTGGGTCAAATCTAGAGCCTTGGTCAGCTTTACAATGAAGAGAAAAGTACGAGGAACGCTTACACTTCACGACGCAAAAGGTTTCCGGGGATGGTGAGTTGCCCGTCTATCAACCCAACGCTCGGATCGGTCGGGTCCTCCACATTGAAGCAAGTGAAGTGGAACATGGCATCTGTCGAAAACCATCAAATCTTCGGCGCCGTAGAGCCACTGTTCGCCATACCATCGTCCACCGGCCCTCGATAATCCAGCTTGTCACTCTCGCTGAATGAGTGCACTGTCGAAGAAATGAGCATCATTACAAAGACCAAGCGCAAGAAGCGTCAACGTACTAAAGTTGGCAAGCGAAGCAGGGTCTAGATGAGCGGGATGGTCCTCAAGAAGCTGTAGGAGTGTAAACAAAGGCTTCTGGAAGTACTCGAGTTTTCGGTCACCGTTTTGACCAACTCGCGGAACCTTAAGTCCAAGAAGAGGCTACCACAGTTGGCGCCCGAACGCGCAGCAATTTCAGCGATTTCCAAATGCGCCATATTGCCAATGATCTTGACACGGTCAGACACAAGAGCGTACGCCATGTCGGACGCGTACCTTGTAAACCGCGAGGTCAACAGTTCCACCACCAGCGTCGCAGACAATGAAGTTCTGGGAAGGGCGAAGCCTGTGAAGGTCGGTAAGGTGTGCACAATGAACCGCAGCGGCCTCTGGTTCGGTGATGATGTGCAGACGTTCACGCCAATCCTTGTCACCCGCATGTGCACTTCGAACCATGCCAGCAGCAATGGCCGCTTCACGCATGATGTCGCAGCCCTTGGCATCCCAAGCCGCAGGAACTGTAAGCCACACATCGGCGGAGTCTACAGTCGCAAGTGATTCAGCAGGAGCCCTGCAGAATAGGACAACGCACGTACTTAAGTCAGCGACAGCCCCAATTTCCCGCGTTATTTGCTCCTTCGCGTACTCCCATAGGCAGCTAAGGAAGTCGACAATAAGATCCATGGCTTGCTTCCCGGGCTGAAATGGATCTGATATCAGCAAAGCAAAGGCTTCCACAAAGAAAAAGGGGAGTGCGTACTGGGAGCGGAGGCAGCCGCGGGTCAACAGCGGACTGGTCCCGCAACGCGTGGGGTTCAAGAAAGAGCTTGAACCATTCGCACTTGAGCATGTCGGGCATCTCCGTCGCGTTCTTTGCTTCAAGTCCCCATGCCAGCACTTGCCCAACATCGTCGTAGAGTAGACATGTTGGGATCTGGCAAACGGAATTCATTAACGGGTACACAAGGTATCATTATAGAACGCGTACCTTGCGGAAGTTCTCGAATGAACCAGGCCAGCTAAGGATTTGTTGGATAACGCCGCCTGCGAGACGTGAAGAGCCGTAGGACTGGCAATTGATGAGGAATGGCTTGGGCATTATACAGAGAGGACTTACAACACCAGAGAAAGTCGTTCCTACGTCCAGTCAGTCTTTCATCCTCTGATCCTGGTTGAAACGCACCAAAATCAACAGATACAGACAACTTTCCATCGTCCGGCACAGGTGTAGACTTATACGACCCCACAGGCGAAGTGGATATTGGAGGTGGGGATGTAGGATAGGGCATAGAAGCTCGCATTGAGTTGTTCATGCTTCCGTACGGGCTGCCCATTCCGTTTATCAGTGATGGCGGCCGTGGGGAAGGCGTTCCAGCATGCGTCGGCGGGGAGGCGGGGCGCAGATTCCAAGGTGATTGCGCGCCCGGCGGCGGCGGCGCAAAGTATCCTCCCCCACTATGCTGAGGCCCAATGTGCGCGGGAGGTGGGGTCGCCAAATTGAAGGGCTTCGGGGACAGATCAATGCCTGGCGTCGGTGTCGGCTGAGTAGTGACATATCCCGGATTGGGGACCTGCGAAATTCGGTTTTGCGCGTCGGAGGACGCCTTCGTCTTCGACTCTCCACAGCAGCTCATGGTGGTCGGCCAGTCGTCCCAAACATCGGTTTGACAGGATGGGCGCTAATGTCAGGTACCGCCTCCGGTGGCTGTGCTTTGTTTGATCCCGTTTAGGCATTGTAAGTTTGAGGTCGTCCAATCGGGCTGGGTGACCAGAAATTCGTGAGACGATTCTGCGAGGAATCGTTGTACGAGAAATCTTGCTGGGTCTATCCAAGTTCACACTGCAGCAAGCACCAGCTATGACATTGTACATGCTATGTTCTCCGGTCCCCGCAAAGCATTTGGAAGATATGATGACCACGACGGTCATGGTCTCATCGTTGTCTTGAAACGGCATAGGTAGCTTGTATACCTTCCTTCCAATCCGGATGTAATGAGTAAACGCCGTAGCAAGTTGCTTCACAAGGGCCACATTCAATGACAAAGAGCCGAAGAGCAATTCCAATGCCAGATCTCGGTAGTTGAATGTCGCATGAGACATCGTATCTTCTTAATGTTAGCTCAATGCATGCGTTCAACAAAAGGATGATAAGCCCCCAACACGGTACGCGGACGACGCAGCTCTGGAGTTTATTCCAGTGACACCAAGATGTTCACTGCCCGCTATCCGCGCCGAAGTTTCCACTTGTGGGTCAAGCCAAAGTAATTCTATTTGTCTACACACGCCACTTCATAGAGCACTTTGCGAGGGTTTAGGAATCTAAGCCGCGGTGAATGGTATCGACCACAAGTAATATTTCTCCTGAGACAGAGATGTCAGGGTAGTACTTAGAGCGCAGGGGAAAAGAGCAAGTGACATGTTCTAAGTAGTACCTACCTCACACCAAGCGTGAGCCGCGTTTCGGGGGGTTAGGCAGCTGAGTTCGATGAGCGTTCGATTTGGCGCGCACGGTTCGAACGCAGCTAACCAAGAGAGTTCCATCCCGGATACTTAATTTGCGTTTGATTGAGTTGAGTTGACAGTGAGAAGTATTTGTCACAAACGCGCGTTTGGGTCGATATGGGTCACGACAAATCCTTTTTCAGAGGCTGGCTTTGACATGCAGCGATTGTAGAGCAATGACAAGTCTATATTGAAATCGTGCACTCAGGTTCAAAACACGCGTTCTATAATGTGGGTAAGCTCAATAGTAGAATGGGTGGTATTTGCTACCAGCTAGTAGGGCTAGAAAAGCGGGGGGTAAGCCAAATTACGATGTAGTAAGGCCTTACGGATACTGGGACTCATTGAAAGGTTCTTAATGGTATAATTGAATGTAGTAATGAAAAGATCTGAGTGGTGCTATGAAGGAGCTACGCTGGACAGGATGCTCAGTGGCGTTGATATACCCCGACATTGAGGACGGCAAATAGCGAAAGCCCTCACCAGATGGCTCCAATAGCACTTCAACTTCCTTATCAATGCTTGGTAGGCTACACTAACCAACTAACACAGATGTTCAGAATAGGAAAGCCGTGTCAGTCAAATGAGCTAGAATTGGGCGCTCAGCGGTGAATTCAATCACGACAGAGTAGAATCCTCGTCCACAGCTCCTCGAAGGACTAAATTGAGAGATGGCAATTTATTCCAAGGCTACACTCTCGAGGTGCATCGCCCCTCGCGTCAATCACTCCTTGTTCCCGATCACCACGTGGCTACGATCAAGCCTGCCGACGGCAAACGCGTCTTTGCTCTCTCCTCACCTTTCACAATTTCCCTCGGACACCAAACCTGCTGCGCTACACCGTACCATGGCACCAGGACCACTCAGCCAGAAACTTACTCAAATTGGCTCACGCTGGGCCCTCGATATCCTACGGCCTGAAACCCAGTTTGGCACCTTCCTACAGGCGCTGGCGAAGCACCCCGGCTTGACACAGGACACCGTCACGGCCGCCCAGTTGCTGGAGAGACATGCTGCATTGAAGAAGGTGCGTTTCCCTTTTGATTTATCGTTCTCATTGCGGGCTTGCGAATCCAGTCTTTCAAGCCCTTGCATCGTACCCATATATCCCAATTGTCCCTGCTGTTTCTGATTCATATGCAGTATCCACTGTCGCCCAGAATGCTCAAACCCGCTTCATCGCCACAATACTATTCGCGCTTGATAGAGGCGACGGAGATGTCAGCACAGGGAATCGGACGTCCAGGATGGAAGCGCCTGCTTGGAATCCGGTAGCCACCGCCAATAAACTTTCTTCACACCTTCCACTGCCCTGCCATATCCTCGAACCATATTATTTCTCGTGAAGTCCATGAATTGTCTAGTCCTGTGGTATGAATCCGATGCTAATTACATTCTTCTCGTCCAACTTCGCCAGCTTCTTCCTAACAGTGGCCTCCAATTCTTCGGGAACCCCGTCGCCCAAATGACTCTTCAACGTGAACACAATGCTGACGCCCTCGAATGCCGGCAGGCTCAAGCATCTTTCCAGCATGGTCCACTCCTCGTCTACTGTATAGTCCACCACCCTCCCATCCAGCGTGAACGAAACCTCTTTCATGGCCTGCGAGCGTACCTGCGTGAGCAACAGAGCCACTGTCACCATATCTCCGTCCCCTCGGCACGCCTCCAGCCCAACCTGACGAAAGTGCAGTCGCTGCAATTTCATACACGCACCAAGCTGCAGACACTCCGCGATCTCAACTGCAAAACATCGGTCGTCAGTCATATCCACGAAAACGAAACGAGTGAACATACCAGCAGATAGAAAATGTGTCAAGAAGGACAGACTAAGCGATTCCAAGACTGGGGCAGATGCATGGATGAGTGCGGCACAAGGGCTGAGCTCGTCGGACGTCAGGCGCAGCATTTCGAGATCTTTGAGAGGCAGACTCGGCGTGAAACGAGAAATCCAGTTAAAGATATCTGGCCGCGCTGGTAGGAAGACACCAAAGGCTTTGAAGAGCTGACCCTGTTGGAAGCGACAGGAGCGTAGCGCGGGCCATGGGGAGGGCCCAATAGGTGTGTCTGCGGGTTCGTACAAGTGCAATGTGAGCTCTTCGTCGTTCGGGATGTTGTAGCACATAGCGAGGTTCAGATTCTCCAGAAGTGGAAAAGATGAAAGAAACTCTGAGGCGTGTGTGAAGCTCGTGAAGGCGACGTTTCTGAGGCTGAGGGTCGTGATTTGTTTAGGAAGGTTTGTGAAGCCCTGGGTGACGCCCGGAGGCACTTGGACACGACTTAGGCTCAAATGTGATAGTGAGGTGAAGACGCTCGCGCGTAGTCGTTTCCACATAGGGTCAAAGTCACTGAGACAGCAGTGAGCCTGGCCGGCGCTGGCGAGGTCGACGGAGTGGATGTAGGGTAAGAGTATGTTGTTTGAGGCGTCTGTCGCGTCCAAGAGATGATCAATGTTGTCTGGCGAAACTGTGACGGCTCGCCATAGGTGGTATCGAGCAGCGGAGGTCCAAGAGGGCGCGACGACGCTGCAAGCGGCCAGCGTAGGTTTGTCGTCGTGTAGGAAGTCAATGATGATATCGCATATTTCCGGCGGGAGTCGCGCGCCGGTTGATGTGTAATGGCGGGGTGTCGCATTTGTCGCCATTGTAGGCGGTGGGGAAGAGAGAGGAATATGGCGAATGTGGCAGTACACAATCAGCCAGTTGATCGTCAGGCCTTTATATACTGTCCAAGATGGCTGCATGGTATATTGTTCCGGTCCTGTAAGAGTATTTTCCACGGTCTTTGTTAACATTGCGGGGCGTAGAGTCTGAACAATGTGAGTTGTATGTAAGAGACCGTATGAACCCTTTTATCTTTGTTCTAACAATGACAGAAGGACGTGTATTTGCCTCGCCGGAACCCGATTAATGCCGTCGAACTGTGTATACCATATATGGGACATGTATAGCGCTCTTCGTCGAACCCTTATTCAGGCTCGTAGTTACCAAGGCATCTACGTGGTTGAGGAACAACTTGATCCTCTCAGTCATGGAAAAGAAAGTCTTGACAAGGTATCAAATATCAACCAAACGAATGTCCATGACCTGCATCCATACTCATACCCGTAGCACCTACTTAGCCATAATAGCATTAATCTTTTCCATCGCTTCTTGCCTATACGTATCTTTGATGACTGTCACACCCGTGTCACTAAACGCCAGCATCTGCGCCCCCGCCGACGTCCACCTCGGCCACGCTGGACTATTCCCACCATTAGGATCAAGGTTGTTCACGAAATGGATCACATATTCCGCTAGAGGACCGCCCCCATACGCATCCAACAAGTCAGACGAATGGAACGCCCCTAAGTAAGGCGTGCTCTTCATTGTCTTGTGTGCTATACACTCACGTCAGTACAGTAGTCTCGAAGCATAGGGAGGGCGCCGAACCAAATGTCCAGATATCCGAATTCGAATTTCCTTCGAGTGCGCGGAGGAAGAATCGCCGGGGCGCCTGGAAGACCGCGTCGCCCTGGAACGCTGCGAGTCTCTTGAACTGTGGCGTGAGTGCGTTCTTATCACCGGTGTCGAAGGGGCTCCCGGCGGTGAGTTCAGAAGGGTACGACTCCATTACCGCGTCGAGGTCTTTGTCGGATGCCTTGTCTTTAAAGTAGATCTCGCCCACATAAGTACGGAATTCATCATCAGTTCTAGGGGGATAAATGAGATGCTTAGTGAGATCGGGGAAAGAGGCGGCGTACGTGACGTTGAGCTGGGAGAAGGAGAAGAGGGTGCCTTCATCATCACAGTCACCTGAAAGGACAGGTGAGCATTGACACTCATTACGGGGAAATGGCAGGGCGTACCATTAACAATAGGAACGGCAGACACCTTTCCAGCAGTGACGAGCGTCTGTGGCTCATCGCTGAACAAGACACCGTCCACTCTAGGCCTCCATGGCAGTGATAGTGCCTATCCAATCATGAGCTCAAACTTACCTGGAAGCACGATTCGACATACCTGGTAGTCGAAGATGAATGGACTCTCATCGACAGCAGCCTTCAGGGTATCATAGTCGACCGCACGCAGACAAGCAAGGGTATCGGCCTCGCTAGAACAGCCAGTTTTGTCGACAAGAGTGTCGTAGTCAGCTTGCCCAGCAGTGATATCTGACATCGACCCGGGGGAGCCAGAGTTCATGAATGCGGCTCGGAAAAGCCCTTCATTGTCGCCGTCCTTCATGACCATATGCAGCGAGACGGAAATGGCGCCTGCGGATTCTCCCCAGCTGCAAAATGCTAGCATCAGTGATGATGATTTACTTGCAATAAAGATACGCAACGCACATTGTGACTTTGTTCGGATCTCCTCCAAAACTCAAAATGTATTTCTGAATCCACTTGAGCGCTAGGCGTTCTGATAACAGTTTAGCACAAAAGGTTTGGATGAACGCTGTTTGGAACCACGCACGGTCATGCAGACCCAAGTTTCCGACTCCTGCATCTTTGACTTCTTGACCCGCGAGGAATCCGAAGGCTAGTTCAGGCGTATGCATAGTAAGCAAATGGATGTCTGAAGGCGAAAACACTAACCGGAGACGCGATAGTTCATGGAGACGTAGATGACAGGCTCTCCCAATTGGATAGACCGACTGACAATGCCTGATCCATCCGTGGCCGCCGTGCTACCCTCTTGGAATCCACCTTGAACAAGAGTCAGAATGGAGTTGGGCAGCGTCGGTTTGTCAAGTACCGCCATAGATCCACTGGACAAGCCATCAATCAAGGTGCACTGGCAGCGCAAAGCTGATGACTTACAGCGACAACAGGAAGGTTCGAAGTATCATTCACGCCTGACGGGCGCAGCACGTTAATGCTTAGACCTATTACGAGGGTCAGAAAGTAAACACGAATAGAATGAACGCTCACAATCCTCATCATCTGCTAGACTTGAACTTGTGGCTGCATCGAAAACCGCCTGGACGTACTCAAGTCCAGGTACATCAGGAAGGGTAGGCACTTTTGCAAGTTGCTGTGGGCATGCAGGACCATACGTGGTTGCGTTTACTGCACCAGTATAGGCGTCGACAGCCTGTGGCAAGCTAAAGCGCAGATTCCCAACTCTAGATAGCTTGAGCGTCAACATCCTAATCGAAAGGTATGCCAAGTTGAGACCACGTACGGGGGTTTGCCAAACGGAATACCCAGAAACGAGTCCACTAGGGTTGTTGCGTTCGAAACACCGGTCACCATTGCGTCGTCTAGCTTGACCGTCACCTCGGAAACGATGTCGCGTTTAGTGGGGGACCCATAGCAAGTCTGGCTGAGAACAGCAAGGATCCAGACAGGAAACATGACTAGAAGGGGAAATGAGATGCAAGAAATCCTTCGACTTGATGTCTTATTATAGTGTTGATCCCCTCGTGAGCGCGCGCCGGGTCTGACTCTACGTAGTGCAAGGGCCGGACATCCTGCGGGGGTGCGTTGGGTGCCGTCGGGAGTCGGGGCTGAGAATCAACCGATGTGGATGGGGGCGCTGAATTCGTGCTTTGGCAACGCCAGTCGAGTGGTCATCGATGATCAGTACTTCAGTAGCTACTAGCCAAACTCTGGCACTTGGTCGTTCGATGGTACAAATGTTTCTCACGTGGGGTCGACCGGGACCGGAACACGCATGTGACCGTGACGCTAGCTTGCTCAAGTGCATCCCACCATGGGCACAACCGGATGTATCGTTTGGCGCTACAAGAACCACTACTTTATCTACTTCCAAAACTCTGACGGCTATCACGAGCAATTTGGTGTGGATGCATGGAGGGAAGTACCGTCTCCCGGAAACCCGCAAGCCTGGGACGAATGGCTGATGCGCAAACGCAACGAACTCGAGGTTTTTTTGCAGAAGGATTATAAATTGAAAGCGGACGACGCATATGATGAGATATGGTCGACTGCCCCGTTGCCAGATGTCGAGTATACCTACGAGATCGACCTTGACAATCTCGTCTTCCACGAGAATTATGTTCCGTGCTTCAACCTTCGACATATGCCCTCAACAGAAGCGAAATTCCTCGAATATCTTCGCGGGTCTGACTCTTACGGAAACGCTACATGTAGCGTCAACGCCCCGGTCGAGTGTAGATGGACGATGGCCCTGCTCGAGTCGCCCCGCCTCTGTAGTATTGACACAACAACTCTGGAAACTTATGACTCTCTTGGAGCCAAGGTAGTCGCAGACATTGTCGAACCTCCTGCAAGTATTGCTACCCCTGTGCGCAAGCGCCTTGCAGAAGTGATCATTGCACAACTCATGCGCTTCAACATGCCTCGGGCTTTGCTACAGCTTCGGCAAGCCGCCCAGTCATCCTCCGTGCATTCATTCACCAAAGACACCCGCACCGCTGTCGGCTTATGCCTGTTAGCAACAGTGCTGCACCCAGCGCTTTACGCGCCCCGTAGTTGGAGAACACCCATAAACTTCTTCTATCGCCACATCAAACGAAAAGGCAGTAGAAATAATTCTTTTCGGTATCTTCCTGATGAAACAGCGACTTGGTGGATCCGAGACGACATAGCTGCACACGTCGCTGCCAACCTGACGAACGAAGACCATTTACGTGCCGCAGTCGTCAAATGTCTGCAATTCATGCAGTCGGCAACGCCCAGGAGCATTGTGTATGGTGTCCTCTTCTCCATCAGCCACTGTGCACTCCTTTCGTGGGATCCTGTCTCCGGCAAGACCCAACACACACTCCCGCTTGTGTTCATGCCCGACGTCTACGCACAACAGCGCGAAACGGTCGGCATCACAGCGCTTGTGTACCTGGCCGAACACATCGACGCGCTCGCAGACGGCTTCACTTGTATCCGTGCACCACAGAGCAAGTCATCCGGTCCTTTGCCCATCGAAATCATGTCGCACATTGCGTCCTTTATCACCGTACCAAAAGACTTGTTTGCGTTTGCTTCGGCATCACAGGTATACAAGCGCGCTGCAAAGCTCAGGCTTCTCTTGCCGCAACTTGGGGGCGATATTGTAGTCGCACTGGCCCCGGAAGGTGATGGTGAACAAGTGCTAGGATCGCAAATGGTTATATGTGCGGACGGTATAAAGCGAAGGATGTTGGAAGACTGGATATCGCCGCTTGTGCCAGAGATAGACTATATGACGTCCGAGCTACATTCATTACTTTGGCTTAAAGAGCTTTGAAGATTGCCTATGGCGACCTGAGTAGTTTTTCTTGTGGGGGCGCAGTGACATTTATGTGCTTCTTGCTGCAAAAACGAATATAATGGCGAAATTATAGACAGCTCTCTCATTCAAGATAGCATCTTTCAGACAGGGATGTGGTGGTAAGCTTTATAGCGCCTCAAAACGAATATCCGCCATTTTGGGTAGTCCATTGTGCACTGCCACGACTCAGAATGCCGATCGTCGACGTCACTCTCTCCCATCAACCTTCCCTCTCTCATCCATGCCTGCTCCATCTACAGAACAGAACTTCCGAACCAATCTTTCGCAATTTCGGTGGGCTCGCGGACAAACGGACGACTCTGCTGCGGCTCAGTCAGCGCCGACAAACCCATTCTCCCGATTCTACAATGCGGTCGCTGGAGATTATGTCCCACTGCGCTCAAGTGAGAGGTCAAACGAGGAGGAAGCATGGTTTGCGTTGTCTAGTTGGGAAAGGTGTGTGGCTAGCTTGCACGGCTGTACAAGTTCTAACAATGCGCAGATTATTAGGATTTGGCGCGTGTCTACTTGGCGCGGCGGCTTGCTTTTTCATCGCGTTCTTGACGATGATCCGGTGCGTTTTGGTGAATTTCAGCGCCATCGTATGCGTCCTTAACTGCCCTCAGACCAACGAAGTTTGCGCTGGCATTCAGGTGTGCCTCAGATACTGTCCAGACGTCGAATCATTCCTAACGAGTGCGCAGCCTAGGGAGTTTGCTTGTCATGTTTGGGTGTGACGCGTCCCCTTTCCTAATGCCTGTTCCTAATACAAAGTCAGATTTTCCGTGCTCATTGGCCCAATAAACCACATCAAACATCTTATATCGAAAGAGCGACTGCCGTTCACTGTCGTGTACATCGGCAGCCTGGCTCTGACCCTCTACTTCTCTCTTGGGGTTCGCATCCAACTGTCCTTCACCAATCACAACTCAAATCGCTACAGCTGCATTCGTTCTTCGGGTCTCTTATTGCTGGAATCGTCCAGGTGCGTTGACATTCAACCCTTCTCATTCTTGGTGCTCATGCAAACCAGATTGTGTCTCTCATTGCCTACGTACTTGCGTATTTCCCAGGAGGGACATCCACTTTACGCCTTGGTGGACAAATGGCTATGCGCGGCGCGGGAAGCCTGCTGCCTCGATGAAGCTTCTACGGCTGATGTCTGTCCGTTATTTATCGCGTTGATTCTATCGTACTATACCTTGTGCATGCTGGAGACGTCGAACTCAGATATTGAGGTCGGTGTTGTGTCCAAGTCGAAATCTTGCAGTGTCCAAGAACCTAGATGAGTTCTGAGCGCTGAGCCATGGCAGGAGGATCCTGTCCCAAGTTCTGTCGAGATTTTGTCAAGGTGTCTCTTTCGTACGCATTTGTGCAAGCTTGTTGAATAAAGCTGCACCTAGTGGAGAACTGTGGACAACATACTCTATGAGTTCTGTTCGCAGGTCTACTGTTGTTGACCAATTGAGTGCACTGCCACTGGATCGTGAATTGCGATCGCAACGAAGTTGTTTGACCTTTGTCTATCTGTTTGAAGTTTGAAGCTAAGTGTCACTGGGTATTTCGCACGCAAGTCCCATAAGAAAATCTTCTCATGGGCTCAAATCAGCGCGGCGGGCAGCCAGTCTCCACCAAAGCCTTCAGTGAAGTGGCCTGAAGCGCCGTCGTATGCGGAGATGACCCTACTCATCTCCGGGGTACCCTGTTTTTTTGAATAGCCTTTTTGAAATATGGAAGCACTCCAGATCGCACGCGTCACGGCTTGCTCTTGACGCTCACTTAGCGACCTACCACTTCCACTCTTTTGCACGACCTTCACTTCATTCCCCTTCATGTCGAATGGGTATATTATAGTGGACGACTCGGACGCCCAACTTCAATATTCGGGACTCTGGACGTCAGGCGGAGGCTCTGTCAACTATGGTCAGACATTGCACGCGTCGAGTTCCGCTTCTGCGAGCATTACATTCAACTTCTCAGGCCAGTCGTGTGCGCTGGGGCAACAATTGGGGAACTCATAGCCTTGCAGGAACTTCTCTACAACTCATTGGCGACTATACACCTGGGGGCTCGTGCGCGCTGTCGATTTCCTTGGATAGTGCCCCGCCTGCGGAACACTCGACACCTAATGTGACCGCCCCTTCTTACCACCAAACCATTTGGGAATCTTCAAATATTCCGGACGGCAACCACACGCTCGTTTATTCTGTGCAATCCTGCTCAAGTACGGACCCGGACCAGGAGTTCGTCTGGCTGGACTACATTCTCTACGAGCCCACTTCGGGCGCTGGACCCTCGGGCGCCAAATACTTCGTGGACGACACCAGTCCTCAGGCTTCATGGGAAGGCGAACTTCAAACCTCGATGCAGGCGGGGGACTTTAATCAAACAGTACACGTACTCGAGAAGGACTCCAGTGTGCGCTTCTCCTTCACCGGTACGCAACTTTCCACCCTCGAGCGGGATTCTATCACGAACCCTTATTGCACAGGGACGCGCGCAATTGTGTATGGGCGCTTGAATAGTAACACCTCAACGACACCAGCGCAGGCCAAGGTCCAACTTGATAACAAATCTGCCGTATCATTTGGGATATCTGTGGCACAGGCTAATGTGCAGTTTCACGACACTGGGACAGTGGATGATGGTGACCACACCCTTGTGCTTACTACAAAGTCGGACACTGCCATTGCAATCGACTACTTCATCGTGCGAGTCGACTCGTCAAAGGGCCCGGCACCAGCGACCAAGGAGGGCGGCATATCAACTGGAATCATCGCAGGCGCCGCAATAGCCGGCGCGCTGGTACTCCTGGCCATCGGTGTCTACTTTTTCAGGTACCGCCCAAAGCAGCGCACAGCGCCCTCAAAAGAATTCACCAAGTCGGCTCCGTCCTTGTCGCCGAGACCTTGTGAGTGGCCTGTGATCCTACCTTTCCTAATACATACCCTGATCCCTCGGTTTCAACTCTGAACTAATTTTTGGTTAGTCGGAAACCCAGGCATATTTCCCCAGACACCAACTTCTGCGACTGCGTTCGACACCAGCTTGTACTCGCCTGGATACAAGAATGAGCGAAATGACATGCCCGTGGATGTGACCAGCCAGTTCAGCCATGATACCTTCGGAGTGGATGCATACACTGCACCTCCAACGACGCGAGCATCACGCAAGCCAAGACATGTACCTACAATGAGCATCGACACTGGGGCCTGGGACAACTCGAATGATGTGGAGGCGCGGCAATCAGGGCGGGGACATATGAGGCGCAGGAGCGGCCACCCTCAACAGACGGCGACCTCTCCTACAGCCACGATTGAGCTAGTTTATCCGGCACCGGACGACGATCCTTGTCAGCGCTCTTCTTGGACCTTTGACACCGACTGACGATTATGATAGTCGCAAAGACGTCGGGCCCTTCTATTTCTTACAGCCCAAGGTCGCCGTCGTTTGACCAGCCCTCACGAAAGCGTCCCGATGTGCCAGTGAGTGAGTTTGGGACATGGGAAAATGGCAGTGAAAGTGCGTCTTCATCACATGTATAAGAACAATCCTGCTGATATTCTTGCACAGCGCAAGCACATTCCTCAACGAGTGGGAACAGCAGACCCACGTTTCGTGCGGTCAATGTTGAACCAGAAGAGGCTTGGCCACCGGATCCCAAGGACGCCATGCTATTCAAGGATCCTACGCTCTTCTCCGTTCCGCGTTTGTTCTTCCTCTCTTGAAAATACAGCGTCCTAATCATGTTTGACACACATAGCGAACAGGCCGTTTGCGACACCGCCCTCCACGCCCGGGCGCGCATCACGTCCTCTACCATCCACGCCAGGCGACCATGGATCATACATGGGCATGAGTATGCAGTCGCACCAGTCCATGTCGTCCACCATATCCGGGGATTCTCGACGCCCTCTCCTCAGTCGACCGACCACTGGCTCGAGCAGCATTCACGATGGAATGAGTTCGCTTGGCCACGCCGGCTTTGCCGCTACCACCAACAGGATGTCGACTGCCGCGCACTCATTTCCCGATATGTCACAAATCGCGGACATCAAATCAGGGATACCCTCTAGTTCATCGTCGCGCGCACCGGTGGTGCATACGGATAGTGGTGTGCGCCTGCCAGGTGCGCAATTGCAAACAGAGTATCCATCGGGGTCCCGCGCGGGAGATGATGAAGAGCTTCCTGATGAGCTTCCGCCGGTGTATACTCCTCGTTGAATAGCCCTTCTGATATCCCCTGACACTGCTCGAATATATGCTTTGGTGGGATAACATTGTAGTATTTACGGGCTTTCTTAGTTAGGGTATTTATACTTCTGTATCTAGTTAACGTGTTGTCTTTTGAAATGATCTACATACACCCAAGATCTTCTGCTAGAGGAACCTACCGAGTGTTTTCTCGTTGTGAGGTGCTAATGATTTTGCTACAAATTCTTTGCCAGAGGAGCTGTATACACGACGAACAGGTTGGAAACATGTGATGTTACGTATATGCCGGCGTAGCGCAATGGTAGCGCGTCGCTTTCCTATAACCAGCAGGCGAAGGTTGCGAGTTCGATCCTCGTCGTCGGTATTACTTTATGGAGGACTTGATGTTTTGCCGTTGTCGAGAAAAAAAAACATGGTTTCAACTTTAAGAATTAAGTCATCCAGGCATGTATCTGGCAGTGGACTATGGCATTATGCACTGTGATGAGGTGGCTGGCCCGTCTACAATCGGTGTCAATCACCAGGGATCATGGAAATCAGCATCGGTGTGAGCCTGAAAGCTTGGGGAACAAGCTCGCCGCTGAACAAAGCTCAACAGGAACACTTCAAACATATACCTGCGAAATGCGTCCATAACGTCACGCTGTGCTGCATAAACAAGTGCGAAATTGGACTAGTTATCACGCGGTGGCACAGAAAGACTAAGAACGATGGGGCAGGCTGCAGCTCGCAATTGCCGACACGGACCAACTTCAATAACCCGATCCAGGCTTGGTGATCGGTCCCGAGTTTGCCTTTGTCCCTTTCACCATGACCTCGACATAATGTCACTGCTATATCCTCAACACTGCATCTCTTTGTCCTCGGAATTCGTTGAACCATCCATGACTGATGTGTACTCAGATGCTCACTATACGCTGGTACGTCCAATCGTCCGCTCGTTCATCTCAATAACTCAGCAATGTGCAGAAATCTGATTTCGAATTTTATGCGGGGACACTCCCTGGCGAATTTGTTCGCATTTCAGAGAGACTAATCAATAAGATGTTATGTTAGTCGCGCTGCGGCATCCCGCTCGTAACATCGCTTATTACGATCAGTACAACCAAGCATCGCCCGCCTGTTGATGATGTCAAACGGTACTTTCCAACCTCCAGATCCAGTGCTACAGACCTCGCTGGACCTCTACACCGCAAATAGCTTGTGTAAACTCAAACTCAGGAAGCGCTTCGACTCGGTATGTGCATAATTCTAGCTGCTGAGCAAAGCTGATGTCCAGGACAGTTCCAGTGGCCAGCCGCCTTCGGGTACTCTCTGCTTGTCGATGACCGTATCAAGACAATTTATACCAAACATCCCCTAACCGGCCAGGTGGCAGTCCACAAGCATCCTTTCCCTCAGCTCCCACTGTTCAACATCGTTGGCAAAGCCCATCCAGCTCTTCTTGCTCATCAATCACTTCGATTTTGAATACACCACCACTCTCGCACGCCTGGCAATATTCTCCGGAAGATCGTCGTTATGCGTGTAATGAATGGAATGCATAGCGCGTTCTGCAGGGATTGGTCGTGGTATTGGGCTAAGGATGGGAAGGCTAGCGCATCTGCGGGTGTCAAACGCAAGGCTCGAAGGGATGCGAATGTCGACCAGAAGCAACGTCGCAAGTCTTCGTCCAAAGACTGAGCAGTCCACAGCCGCGAGGAGGTTCATTCCTTCCGGCGTTGCCAGCGCGCAAACAGATACAACAACCCGTGCATGGATTCCGCCCAACCGTCAAGAAGACTTGCTCGCATGCTTACTTTGTTCTGGGGAGTCGGTAGATGCGCGCTCCAAGATACAAAGTCGCCTCTTACTAGCCGTAGCATGGTCATTGACTGCCGTGAGCGCGTATGTGTACGCAAGTACCCCCATGTACCATTATGTAGGCATGTTACTTAACCTATTAGAGGGTCGACTTATCATCTAGCTTGGTAGTTGATTGCTGCAAGATACCTAGACTAGACCACTACTTTTGTGTACTCGACTGAGTTGCTAGATACCATCCATAGCGAGTTATAATTTAATATCTAAAGTTGGTTGAAGTGAAACAATTTGGTTCATCTCATTCAAGACATGAGATCTCGTCTTTGTCCTGAGACTCACAAGTAGATTCACATTATGATCTTTCACATACATTCATTGTTCAAAGTGCCAGTACCCAATGTTCACAGTCTTACACAGTCATAAACTATCAATCAAGTGCTACTCGTCATATCCTTGCATCAGTAACTACCTACCACGCCCACGTCGTGACTTGCTGCGCGTCGTGCGCGGTGAACCTCTGTTAGAAGGACCAGCCCCATGGTAGGCATTATCATCCTTTGGCGTTGTTCTCCGCTTGGACTTGGGTCGCGCCTTCTT
>KN880741.1:0-25798 GCA_000934385.1 Cylindrobasidium torrendii FP15055 ss-10
TTTATAGTATTTGAGATACTATAAATTTATTAGTATTTTTATTGGGGGCAGGATCAGCTCCAGAGCTGATCCTGCACTAGTATTTTATATTAGTATAAATATTCGACCAGAGCTGTGCACAGTGCCCTCACGTGCCGCCGTTCCAGCGCCTTTCGTTCCCGCCATCAACCGATCCCGCCTTCCCGCCTGGGGCCCTGCAAAATGCCGCCCTGGCCGCCACAAAGGCTTGGAAAATCGGACAAAGGACGCGTTGTTGAGCTCGGCATCTACTCCAGCTTTTTGGGCTACATCGACGCCGCTGTGGTTGTGTGACATGAACCAGTGGCCGCGGATGTGAGCAGCAAAGTCGAAAGGGCTGCGTCCCCCAACACAGTGGGATGGCAGGCTTTGAAAAATATATATGTAAAAAATTGTGTTGTATAAAACAAAAGGGTCGTTCAACCCCCATCACGATTCTGGGTACGATTCTGAATTAATCATAAACTCAGAATCGGACGTAGAATCGCGAATAAACTCCCCACTTTGACTGTACCTATTTATTTAGCTTTTCCAACGACCCTTGCGTTCCTTCGCTCATTTTTGCCCACTGCGCGCCAATGCACATTGCCGCGAGGGCGTGTTAATATCAGAATTGATCGGGGACGCCGCCTTACAGCACCAAGTCAATCGATAGTGAGAACATTGCGCTGGTTCAACTCAATTTGCAGACTGGTGCAATGGGCCGAAGACCGATCACTTGGAAATCTACTTTCTACTTTGAGTAAGTAGTGATCGACAGGACAATGTATCGTGAACATGTACGCAGAATTCTGAGTTTTGAGTGAATACACGCCATGTAACGCAGTACACAGGCCACAATATACAACGGAGACAAGCTCTATCTAGTCTGAATCATTGGAAGATAGTTTGTCCTCCTTAGCCAGTCCGTGTACTGTTCCACGTACGAGGCATCCACATAACCGTGATAATACCCTTCCCACCAGTCCTTGCGCAGATCCTGAGGAATTTGTCGCAGCCCGACCGGGTCTCCTTGTACCAGTGTACGTGTTTTCCATGGTTCTGTAAGAAATTCAGCATGAGAAGACTAGCCTCGAGTGCAGAAAACCGACCGTCACTAATGGTATAACGAACATTGATCACCGGGCTGTACTGATTGCTTGCCTCCTGCAGTTCACGCAGGATCCCTGGAGACGCCTCGGTAGCTTCTTGGGGTGGTACAAGTTTTGCAGAGACCCGCGGGTCAATCTCGTCGGACAGAGATTCCATGTCGATAAAGACCCGTTCCAATCCACGCTGAAAACGAGCGCGTACTAGATTCTGGAGCCGTTCTATAATAGCGTCGAGGGAGAGTATAGGGTGCCATGACCAATACCGCACGCAGACCGAGCGAAGGGAGGGGAGAACATTGATATCGGCAAGCGCGGTCAATATCTGAGGTAATTGACCGACATCGTACTCAGGACTTCTGCTGTTCCGGACAGGTCTCCCTTCAGAGCCACGCGTATCAATGACGAGATGCTGGACATTGGTGGCGGATGCATATAAGTCGGCGACCATCTCAGAGTCGCAGCGTGGAAGTTTCAGTGTACGGACGCTGCATCCTGAATGCTCTACAAAGGGGTGCAAGAAGTTGCCGCCCAACTCCATCCAGTCGTACCATGGAGCAACTTGGGCCACATTGAGGATGATTAATTGGGGCAGCACCAAACTGTCATAGAGCCATTCGTCCCAATTGGTAGAAAACTCGGTGACTCTTTGCAGATTGAGAGGCGGTTCAATGGGCGGCACGCGTGTACCAAGTGGGCCTCCCGCGTCGAAGACTTGAAGGGAAAGAGTCACGAGCAAGGGGCAGGTCTCTAGGACCCTAAGACTGGCAACCCCGTAGCGATTCAACTGCAATTCCACCGACGTCAGCTGCGCCCATGGCAGATTCACAAAGCTTGTCATCCATGTGCATGAGGCTCGGCGCAGGAGCGGGGCCTCAGTCACCGTATCCTCGATGGGGGCAGAATATCGAACGTGAAGGTCAATGGACTCGAGATACGGGAGATTGCCTTGTAGCCCTGCAAATTTGCGTGCAAGGTCGTCATTCCTGTAATCTGGAAAAAACACGAGTGTAGCTCGTCGCCATTGCCTACTCGTGGGCAACGCCTCGGCAATGATAGCAGCCTCCCTGGGATGGAGGTCTCGGCGACTTTCGACGATGTGCAAGGTAATATCCAGCAGAGCGTCGCGCGCACAACGAAGAGCGAATGACCACAGGGCTAAGAATGAGTCGAAGGACTTGTCGTCTTCGAAGTCGTCCCAGCTGAAGTGCATCTCGAGTGTTGCCCAAATGCTTTGGCATCCAAGCGCAGTTTGGCGCCATTCGCGGTTAACGTGCATAAGACTGATTTGAATCGGACGGGGGCCAGGCTCTGAGTTCAGGTAGATGTGGTCCAAGCATGCATACGAAAAGACTTTGCTCAGAATCCCGGGCGGGATTTTGGCGCTAGGTACCAAGGCTTCGGTGTCCGTCATGGTTGTCGGGAGCAGGCAAGTTCGATCGTAGACGTGGTCAATGTATGTTGACGAGCGCACAACGCGTTTACATAACATTTGTTCATTAATGAGGCTCATCGCGCGGTAGTCGTATGTCAGGGTACGGGTCTAGGTATTTCCGCTGCCAGCATACCCATATCCATTGCCATGAGCAAGTTTGTGCGGGGTCAGTACTGTAACTCTAGTTTCCAGGCTAGACAAGGAGCTTGATTCATTGCACACAGCAAAACAGCGTAGCATACAGGTAAAAGAAAGCAAAGTGCGTATGTATCACAAAATAAAAAGTCCATTTCAGGATCTGTCTAAAGCGCCATACCGCCATCGCTGTATTCGTCTGAGACTCGTCAAATGGGTCGTTGGAAGAAAAGGAGAGAAAGGCGCGACGAGCAACACCAACGTATCTCCAACCTCATCTATACCTTCATGATCTATATCTTCGTCATCCATCCCATCGTCTTCTTTCACCCTCTTCGCACGCTCTAACCAGCTCCTCCATTCTGCCTCGGTTGCTGCCGGCCATAGCGTCCTGCACTCATGCAGTAAAATGAAGCTGATCTCAATCGACCCCTCCTCCGCAGACGCATTGCGATAGTCCATCGCAATGACCCGGTCCTTCTGCCTGGGCTCATTGCGGAGCTGCCGACGGGCGTTCGCTGCATCCTGGGTGACCATGAAGAGCAGGTAGTCAATGTCTGTGAGGTCAATGGCTGCATCAATGTGGGGCAGACGTCGCTCTGCGAAAGGAATGAGCATGCTAGGCAGTAGCAGATATTGGTGCGCACCGGTTCGTTCAAGGCGGATTTGATGGCAGTATACGCGATGCCCATTCATCCAGTCCGCCCTCTGGCACTCCACGGAACAGTACGCGCGATGTAGGCAGCCTGAACAGCGCTTCAGAGCCGCGCCAGCCTCTTTGGCACTCCGGCACTGTGTCAAATATCAGCATGGACCATCGAAGGTGAAAAAGAAGTGAAGTATTCACCTGAGGGTTTGCGCAGATGGTCAGGACCACAAGTTTATAGGCGCTAAAGGCGTCCTCGTGCGCGGCCACAATCCCTCTGAACCGCATCCACTTCATCAAAAGTGGGCTCCCCTCTCGAATAGCATCTTCGAGCCCGTGCGCCTCAATGCGTCGGATTTCTTGACGCGCCCGTCTCAAGACAGATCTGAAGTTGAGGAAGTGCACAACGCCATCAATCATCTGTGAAAGTCGGTTTCGAAATCGCTCCGTGGCCCTGTGGTCGTATCGCAGCACGCATAGTTCGGCGAGTAGGGATGCCTCCAAAAAATGTGCGTCGAGGGCACTGACAATAGCCTCGTATCCCAGGGTCAAGAGCTTGTGGATGGTGCCAAATGTCACGGCAAAGGTGGCGATGTGCTTTTCTTCGTTCAGTGCATCGTCCCCAAGGGCAGGCCGTTTGGATATCATCCGGAATGCGAAGCGAACCATCCAGGACATGAGTCCAAGCCTTGATATCTCGACAAACAATGGTTCATGGCGGAGACATACTTGAATAAGGCATAGGGTGAAGGTCGTTAACTCGTTGTAGATGTGTGAATCGGACATTAGGTCGATGAAGGAGGCGACCAGTGCAGAGGCGAACTGGCCTGTCGGGTGTGACACAACCGCATCGGTCATAGGACCAACACGGCCAGGTGAGGGGTCTGTATGGATTGCGCTGTAAATCACACCAACAAAGCGCGGGGCGAAGACGTCCTTGAATGCTGCACACCGTATCCAGAGAGGCAGGATTAGCTGGCATGTGAACTCTGCGTCTTCTGGCCTTGAAGACATGTAGGGTGTTCCCACACCTATCCAGTACACGAATGCGCTAAGTAGGCGTTCCACCGTGAAAATGAGGTCGATGTCGCGTCTGTCATCCGGGGAAGTAAGGATATTGGTGCGCTTTATGAAGTAACTCGACCAGGCCTTGACAAGAGACCATATGGGGTCCGTCACGTCTCTTCGAACATTTGCTGCAAGGGTCACGCCCTCGTCTCTGTATCGTTCGAATATAGCCGTGACCATGCTGAAGCAGGAGAGGGCGTTCTGAATTTCCGGAGACGCCGACCAGTTAGACGCGTCCAGTGGAATCATATTCTCTTTCCGTAGATGATGCCGAATTGCTGGAACTATGTGATACTTGACGAGCGCCCGAGGAGAACGACGCAAACAGAGGTCTTCGAGGTGCCGAAGCGCTGGTTGGGCATCCTTGGGAGCGCGAATGACTGCATCCAAATTCTGAAAGGATTAGCAAATGAACTGGCGCAGTGTAGCGGACGTACTATGAAGTTAATTGCATGCGCCATTGCATATGCCTATCGTGTAAAGCAGGGGACAGCGGGACGGACATGAGTGAATGAAGGCAACGCCAAATGGCGTCAAACGTTGGTGATGCGCTCGGGCCGATTGCCGGTGATAATGAATGTGGCGTTGCTGATCGCGTTTCTATTGCAAACTCTGAGTCTTACAATGACAATACGAGATCTAAACGCACGGTGAGCACACACTGGGCTCAAGCAATTTTATCCGCTTAGTCGCCTGTGCTATCTACCAAAATTCGCCTGGGTACTGGCTCTATCCATTTCCTCTGACGGCTGAAAGTTAGCTGAAAGCATCGGTCAAACGATAGTGCCTAGCATGAGCTTATCCATGACAAACTCGCACCTTGAATCCCATCTGCAGCCGGCTACATCCTCCAACGATATCCTAGACCATTGACCTCCGCATCGAACTTCCTTGCACATGAATGCTTGAACGACGACTCGGAAGCATCCCAGTGCCACTAGAACGCATCCAAGCGCTTCCTCGGAAAGTATTTCTTCCAAGTCCCAAGCTGGTCCCAAGTGTGGTGTCCGCTGACCTTGCCTCGCCCTCTCATATCGGGCGCGCGGCCCGGGGACGACGTAGCCACTCCACCCACCCTGCAGCAACGGCAATATATGACCCCTTGGATATCGGCTGTATCTAACTGGACTTCATTTCCGCCCCATTCCCTCTTCCCCACACACCATCACTCATAACCTCGCCCAAGATGCGCCTCATTGACGCCGAGTTCGAGCAGACGTCCGACAACGTCGACAGAGGTACGCTAATTCGCGTACAATGCACTGGATCCCGACGAATAGAACGACAATGAATACCCTCAAGGCTAGGCTGCGGGAAAGCAACTGGGACGAACAGGCTGCCTTCGACCAAGCAAAGGACAAGACCCAGTTCAGACAGTATGAAGAAGCGTGCGAGCGCGTGAGGAACTTCTACTACGAGCAGCACCGTACGTCCCTCTACATCCTTCGAGGACCCCTTTATCCGACATGAGCTACAGAGAAACAGACAATGGATTTCAACATCCACATCCGCGCCAACTTCCGCAAGACCGTTCGCGCACGCATGGGTACGTCTCTCGCCGCCCCCAAGCGCCCATTTCCCTCCCCAGGCGTTTTGAGTTACGTCTTGCGCATCCCGCTAACCACTTACGCCCCTACAGGTGTTTGGGAGGCCATGGAAAAGCTTGACACCCTCGTGGACAACTCTGACCCCGACGTGCGTAATTACCTAGTGCGCGGCGAACTTGACAAAGGTTCTGACCTTTCCTAGACCGAGGTGTCGCAAATTGAGCACCTGTTGCAGACGGCTGAGGCCATTCGCCGCGATGGCAAGCCTGAGTGGATGCAAGTCGCCGGACTGGTGCATGACCTTGGCAAGCTGTTGTACATCTTTGGCTCTGAGTACGTTTTTTCTCCCGTCCCCTTGTATACACTGAAGCTGATGGACTCGTGTAGAGGACAATGGGATGTCGTTGGTGTACGTCTACTGTCCTGGCTTTCTACTCCATTTTGCTGAACGCCATTACTTATAGGATACCTTCGTCGTTGGCTGCCAATTCTCGGACAAAATCATCTATCCCGGATCCTTCGACACAAACCCCGACGCCGCGGATCCCGTTTACTCCAGCGAGTACGGCGTATACAAGCCTCACTGTGGGCTGGAGAACGTCATGTTGTCGTGGGGACACGACGAGTATCTTTACCACGTCTTCAAGGAGCAGTCCTACCTTCCCCAAGAGGCGCTTTGGATGATCCGCTACCACAGTTTCTACCCGTGAGTCCATCTTTTGTTGTCAGAGGTAGATGTGCTCACATGAAGGTCTTAGATGGCACCGCGAAGGCGCGTACACCCACCTGACAAACAAGGAGGACGACAAGGCGCTCGCTGCGGTCCGCGCGTTCAACCCGTACGACCTGTACAGCAAAAGCGATGAGCCTGTCAATCCACAGGAGCTCAAGCCCTACTACCAAGCACTCATCGAGATGTACTTCCCGCCAGTCATCCAGTGGTAAAGGAGCTGTACAAGGAAATCTTGAAGCGGCAGGTCTATAAATGTATATTATACTAGAGAAATGGGTTACTAGTTATTGAATTGAGAAGATTGGACGCTTCAATGCAACTTGAACTTGCTACGCAGAATCCTCCTGGACCCTCCCCGCCACGACAGTAGTCCAAGCAATCACCAATGGCGAAGCCCACATTCACATCATGATTTTGACCATATCGAGGTTCATGGATTACTAATACAATGCATTTCCCCGCGTGTTATTGCACCCGGAAGGCGGCCCAGGCCGACGATTCACCACGCATCTGGACTTTGGCCCGACGAGTTCTGGCCCGTCCCCGACCGTCTCCCAAACTGAGCCGAAGGGTAGACCAACCGCACCGAGAGCACCGAGAGGCCAGAAAAAAGGGCCTCACGCCATTCGGTGCAAAATAAAGTGGTGCGTGGGATGTGGATAGGTATAAAGGATGGCGCTTTGGTTTGGAAGTCCATCAGGTCCTCCGACAACCGGTCTTCGACACTACAAGACTCTTCGACACCTTTGAGATACTTCGGTGCGGAAGATGAATACGACGACAACAAGCTTTTTGAATATGCACGGCGAGCCGTCGACGTTCGCTAGCGCGTACGCTGGGACGGACATGTCGGCACTGAACTGGGCGGAGCAGCAGTGGATGGCGTGGTACATGTGGATAGACAACCCAGTACTTGCGACTGGAATTATGTCTTTCCTCATGCATGAAGTACGTCTTTGTTTTCTTCGCCAGCCCTTTTGTGCTCATCCTCTCTTCAGATTGTCTACTTTGGCCGCTGTATACCCTGGATCATTGTCGACGCCATGCCCTATTTCCGCAAGTGGAAGCTCCAGCCTACGAAAATCCCAACGTTCGAAGACCAATGGGCATGCACCAAGATGGTTTTGTTCTCCCACTTCACTGTCGAACTCCCTCAAATCTGGCTCTTCCATCCGCTCGCAGAGAGCATTGGCATGAAGACACACGACGTACCTTTCCCAACGCTGTACGAAATCATTCCTCAAGTTCTCTTGTTCTTCTTCCTCGAGGATATCTGGCATTGGTGTGGTACGTCTACGCTCCTTGGATACCGCATACGGAAAACTGACTAGACCCCAGCGCATATGGCTCTGCACCAAGGCGCTCTCTACAAGTACATCCACAAAGTGCACCACACATACCCCGCGCCATTCGGTCTGGCTGCTGAATACGCCCACCCCGCTGAGGTGCTCATTCTTGGTGCTGGCACACTCCTTGGCCCACTCGGATACTGCTACTACACGCGCGACTTCCATATCATCACCATGTACACATGGATCACCCTCCGCCTCTTCCAAGCTGTCGACGCACACAGCGGTTATGGTACGCTTCTCAGCTTGTCTCTTTGCATTACCATTTTCTAATAGTACATAGACTTCCCCTGGTCATTGCAACACATCATCCCATTCTGGGCTGGCGCCGAACACCATGATTTCCACCATATGACTTTCAACAACAACTTTGCGACGTCGTTCCGCTGGTGCGACCGCATCATGGGCACGGATAAGAACTACCTGCGCTATGTCGAGCGCGTCAAGCGGATGCGTGCTTCCAATGTTCGCGCGACGCATCAGGAGCTGATGGCGATGGAGGGCAAGCTGATGTCGCAGTTTGAGGCGGCGGGCGCGGAGGAGGAGGCGAGGGTGTGTGCGAAGGTCGGCGCGACGAAAAAGATTGATTGATCTGGCTATGCCACTCATTCCTTAATGTCTTGTGGTGGATGGAGTACATACATATAATCTGGAGGAACGACGTACTGTATTGAAAAACAATGGATAATGACCACAACCTAAACTACATCTCGCGCGCGCAGAGCGACAACAAGCCTTTGCATTTGGAGCCACAATTGCGCAAATCACATTACCTTATCGAGTCGGATCCCGGAAACAAACAATGGGAGTCTGGGGAGACAAACGGCTCCTTAGATCCGACGAGCCTGAGGGATTAGATAAAAGGGCCGGACCCGCCGAGCATTTCAATCAGGCTTGCCTTCTTACCACCAATACCTCCACCGCTGCATAGCAACACAATGGACATGGACAACCAGAACACAGGGATACAAGACGTGTGCGCCTACCCTCATCCACCCACATCTACCTCGAGATTCTAACACGGATCCAGCGCAATGGACGAGTCTGATGATATCAGTGTCACGCAGGGCTCCGTAGCTGCTGCCGCGGCAACGGACGTGCCGATGCTGAGCGAAGAGGAGCTGCAGGATCAAGCCGAGCACTTCCTCAAGGACGTCTTCAGCTACCTGCAGTCGAATCCAAAATCAGGCAAACGCGACGTGAAGGCTCTGCCCCGTCGGGTGAGCGGCCCGGTGGAACACACGCCTGGTTCAAAGCCTCTGGTAGCGTTCCCCGACCAACGTTTCGCGCCGTACTCACCGTCGATGAGGCCAACGCCAAAGGTGGAGAACAGACGAGCTTGGAGTCCGGAGAAACCGCGTAGGCCGGGTTCAGGCAGTCAATCTGCTGGAGTCGCCTGCTTGTGAGCGTAGTGGTCATTGTTTATTGGGAATCAAGTGTGTATATTACATGAATTGTACATAGTCCTATGCAGGTCGTTTGTCAGCCTGCTTGCACGCAAGAACGATACGAACTTACCGATGGAATTGAAAAGGGATTGTCTCATGAATACTGAGTAAGTGTCCTTCTTGTCAGCGAAATCCCGGATGTGCGGAAGATGCCACTCACATTCGGCGGTTGGGGCACACTAATCCCAAACGATCTGGAGAAGTACTCGTCCAGGAGTCCAAAAAATGCCTCCTTATCCTCCTGTGACAAGTTTGCCCAATCGATCCTTTGCTCAGACGACTGTCTGTGCGGTAGCGCCGGTCGGGACGCGTGTCGAACAGCTGGCGGTGGAGGAGTAGAGGAAAACGAGGATGAACTGGAATGCGACATGATGCTTCCTGCGCGCTGTGGTGGTGGCGGTGTCGGGTGCGCAGATATGCTGGAACGAGGAGAATGGATGGCACTCGTCCCGCTGCGCATCTGTGGTGGTGGCGGTGGGGGAGGCTTGCCGCTGTACGGATCCCAGTTCGTGTTCTTTAACGGTACGCTGAGTGTATGCGTTAATGGAATGTTAACCCATAGTATGTGTGCTGGATGGATGGCGAGGTAGAGAACGAATGTCAAAGCACTCAAGGAAGGAACTCTCACCTCGAATGCCGGTCACGCGTGTTTTGGAACTTACTAACTCCAGCATCCTTGGCCTTTTCCGCGCGTTCTCTGAGTTCAGCGACTAGTTCATGTTAGCGCGAACATTCGATAAGAAAAAGGGAACAAGAGAATGAACATGAGGACACGTACATGAAGGCATGCTAATGGCCGTCGTAAGTAGGAAGGCGCGATCGTACTTGATTGTCAATAATCCGTGATTTCGTGGCTGCGGCGGATGCCGAGGCCGTTGTGATGACCATGGGCCACTGATGGGCGGTTATTCAGTGCGTTGGTGATTATCCCATCATTCAGACTAACTCATAAATACGGCCATTGTAAGAAGAAGCCAATCGCACATAATAACCAAGAGTCGTCATATGTCTACTATGTCTACTATGTCTAGTGCACCCAAGTACGTCTAGTACGCAAGGCGTGGCTATGGTTGCCGAATAAACCTACTCAAAGAATGTGCGTACCTTACTCGCCTTCATATTCACCGCCCTCATCTTCGTGATCCTCTTCATCTTAGTGTCATTAGAGGCTGGGCACTGAAAGCGAAGACCACATCGGGTTCGACACAAACTTGAAATTCACCCCAGCTTCCTCTATATTCTGCGCCGCGAACGATTCAACATATTTTTGAGCATCCAACATTACCGCATTCACGCCGGGGAAGTTGAGTTGAATATGAAACTTTTGCAGCCACTGGACTTCAGACCATTCGCCCAACATCCTCGCTTTCACGATATCCCACACAGCACCCGCAAGACGAGCATCAAAGACGCAATGATGAACAATGTTCTGAGGCTCTTCAGGGGAAGAAAATATGTTTTCGAAAGCGAGTGTGGTGAGATTTGGCAGGTTGGCGGGCGAAGCAAAGAGATCACACAGCTTCTCCACAACATAGGTCACTGCTGTCTGATCGTTTAACGGCGATTGACCATAGAGCCTGAGAGAATAGAGGGTGTTCAGGTAGGGACAAAGGCGCACAATGGACTGCCAGTCAGAGTCCTCTGCCAAGTCGTATATCGCGAGGTCCTGCAGATGACATCGCGAGTTCTTGAGCAACAATTCAATTTGCGCAACGCCAAACGGGTCTTCGGCTACCCGCTTGCCGACGCAGAAATTGAGGCTTGTAAGGTTAGGCAGACGTATTGGAGGAAGAACCAAGCACTCAAGCGACAAGGCCTTAACATGAGCGTTTTCTGTCATTGGATACGTGACGCGAATGCCGTCGGTGTCCTTGAGGAGCTCCCCAGAGCTATAGCACATGATGCGTCTTGCAGTAGTTTGTGTCATTATAAAAGAGAAATAGTCGGCGAACTGGAGGTACGACTCCGGCCAAGAAATGTCGATGCAGATCGTTGTAAGCCGAGACCAAGGGATGTTCAAATATTGTGAACAGCTGCTCGAAGTAATCGCCAAAAAAGACAGACAAGGCGCGTCCAGAAGTATATCTGCATAGTTCGGTTGAGGAACGATCGGAGGTGATAGCCATTCTAAGTTTCGGAACGCGATCTTTTGCAGCAAGGGGATGCGATGGCCAACCTTCGTAAGCTGAGTCCACGGAATGTTGCACTTATCCGGTTCTTCTGCGCATCCATACAGACCAAATGTCTTCCACCGTGTGCACTGGGCAATTACAAGTTGAAGAATCCTGTTCGCAAGTTCGTCGTTGTCAAAGACCCGTTTGTCGAGACCCATACCAGAGACGGCCTGGACCGATTCGTCGTTCAAATACCAACTAAGCAATTCCACCTCGAGAGGTAACGATCCGCTAAGTTCCAGCACCGTTTTGCACACACCGGCAAACTGATTCCAAACCAGCGAACCAGGCGTGATATCCCTTTTGGGGCGGACGTCAATGGTGATAGATCTCCATAACGCAGGAAGCGAGA
Source organism: Cylindrobasidium torrendii FP15055 ss-10 (assembly GCA_000934385.1). Lineage (NCBI taxonomy): Eukaryota > Fungi > Basidiomycota > Agaricomycetes > Agaricales > Physalacriaceae > Cylindrobasidium > Cylindrobasidium torrendii. The sequence continues at coordinate 11,994 of KN880741.1, forward strand.
CACAAAAATGCCACCAGAATGTGCAGACTTTCATGAGGACAAACTGAGGAGGGAGGCGACCGATCTGGAAGAGGGGATAACACCAAGAGTCGGCAGGAGTATCGAGCACGTAGAACTCGAACACAATGGCCAACAACTCGCGAGGCAGCGTATGTATGCCAGTGTGAGCCTGTGAGGTTTGAGCTGGGTTTGTGAATAATTCCATTTCTCCGCTTACGGTGGTGTCGACGTCTGCAAGAGACATGGTGGTGAAGAGGAAAGTTTGTTGGAAGCTGGGCTAGAGTTCAAGCCTTTTTATATGCCATGGCCTACCTTTTATTTCCTAATGGACCAAGCAAACAATACGCCAATCGACCCAGCGCTGGGCCCGAGGGAACGTCATCTTGACAATACTCGAATTGGCGCCGAAATGGCGCTGCCGCAGCAGGGAGCGGATAGAGTACGCGAAGGCATTGCTATGTCGGGACCTCGTAAGAGCGCAATGGTCGCGGACGGCGCTAGCTTGACAAGTAGTTCCTCAATGGAGGCATAACTTTCGATTAGACTCTAGTTGTTGACGTGGTTGCAGTAAAGAGGACTTATTTGACATGAGCAGGCTTTGCTGCTGCCGCCGGCTTCAAGCGCGCCTTGGTCACTGTTTGTGGCGGGGAGGGGTTGGCGCGCTGTGACTAAATTTTTGACAAACAAGGGTATACTCAGCGAGAGAGGGATTGGTTGCCAGTACACGGATTGGAAGAGTAACTGAAGCCTAGGGATGATGCAGCGAAACAAAGACTTGGATATCAACGTTCTCGGTTTTGACAGATGACTTGAGGTTTGATTGTGGTGGGCTTGACGGTCTTAATCGGTCCGATGGTCTGATGCCGGTCGCATGAATAAATATAGGAGAAACAATAACCCAAGAATGAAAATGAAGATGGGAACATGTAAATGAAGGCCTGTTGACGGTCGTCGCAACAAGAGGAGGACGCGATCGTACTTGGTTGTCAATGATCCGTGATTACACGGATTAGGTAATTCGTGGCTGCGGCGGATGCCGAGTCCGTTCTGCTTCTGTAGTTGGGGTTATTCAACGCGTCGAACGCTTATGGTTGTTCTATAATAGTTCGAACATTCTTAGAATACCTTGTAAGTATGTGTGTTCATTGTAAGAAGAATTTAGTTGCATGCTAATCGAGAATCGTAGTACTACTCGTAATCCTCTTAGTATTCCTCCTCAAGTTCCTCTTTGTATTCCTCCCCATATTCCTCTTCGAATTCTTCTTCATGTTCCTCTTCGTCCTCAAATTCATCTTCAGTCGTGTCTCCTTCAGTCTCATCCTCAGTATTAGATTCTGAAATCTCAGTAAACCGCGGCGTCGCCTCAATCCTGAAATCCACGCCTGTTTCCGCGACCCTATGCGCGGCCAGTGATTCCATAAATTCCTGGTCACGTAACTTTACCACCTCCACGCCAGGAAATTTGAGGTGAATCTGAAATTTCTCCAGCTGGACTTCAAACCATTGTCCCAACATCCTCGCTGCCACACAGCGTGCTCTATAGCTGTAAGCAAGATACAATCAAATCGTTCATCATGGCCACAGAGGAAAAATTGCGCTTAACAAGATTTTGATGTCAATGTATTCTTTGAATTTACAAACGGCGTAACTGTTGTCGATGAATCTACATGCCAAAGTTATCTTCATCCTCATCTCCCTATTCGCTTTTCTCCTCTCCTTCTTCATTCACTCTTGAGCCTGATCATCCTCTTCAGTACCAAGCGCTGAAGTTGACTCCTTGGCGAACTTCGAAAAACTTGAAATCCACACTAGTAGTCTCTATTCTCCGCAACGCCGATGACCACTCGCTTTCTTGATCGACTAGCTTGACCGCATCTGCGCCGTAGAATTCAAGCTGAATCCAAAATTTCTTCAACTGGATTCCAGGCCGTTGTCCCAACATCCTCGCCTGCACAATTTCCCACACAGCATTCACAAACTGAGTGTTGGGGGAGTAACAGTGAACAGGAGTCCTAGGCTCTTCGGGGGACCAATCATGACGGATAGTGAGAGTCAGCATAGCGAGATTTGGTAGGTGGGTTGGCGAAGCAAGGATTTCACACAGCGTGTCGACCGCATGGCTCATGGTATGATCGCTCATGATTAAGGTCGATTGGCCACTGTAGTGGAGGGCTTGCAGGGTATCCAGGTAGGGAAGAAGAGAAACGATCGAGTACATTTCGGACCCCACCGCGAGGTCGAATATCCTGAGGTCTTGTAGACGACACTCCGAGTCTGCGAGCAACGATTCAATTTGCGAGACGCCGAATGGGTTGTCGTCTGTCAAAAGATTGCTGACCCTGAACTCAAGGGTCGTCAGGTTGGGAAGACGCATCCGAGGAAAAAACAAGCCAAGAATTCTCAATTTTTTAACATGAGGGTTCTCTATCATCGGATAGTGCATGACTTGGTGGCGACTGCTTTCGAAGGCCTTTTCAAATCTGACCCATTGGACTGCAGGAGCACGAGTCTGTCTCATGATGTGGAAGAAGAAGTCTGCATACTGAGAGAAACTCTCGAACCAACTCATGTCGATACAGATATCATTTGTGCGCGGCTCAGACCAAGGAAAGTTCAAAGGTAGTTTCTGGCACCCGAGGAGATATACTTTTGACAGAGAAGGCGCATCCATAAAGATATCTGAACATCTCGGATGAAGGGTTGGGGGCTCTCTCCATCGTAAATCGATCAAGAAGACCGTTTGCAACAAGGGGACGCGATGGGCGACCTGCGCAAGCTGAGACCACGGAACTCCGGAAAGCCAACTTCCTTCGATTCCACGCAGAACAAATGTCCTCCACCGTAGAGAATGTTCAGTCGCAAGTCGCATGATCCTGTTCGCAAGACTATCGTTGTCGAAGACGTCTTCGTCAAGGCCCATACCAGCGAAAGTCCGTAGTTGCGAATCATCGTTAAGATGCCAAGACTCTATACTCAGCTGCACAGGTAAGGGGTCGCTCCGTTCTAGTGCCCGTTTACACACGACAGCGAACTGGTTCCAAAGCGGCGAGCCAGATGGGATAACTATTGCGGGGCGGGGAGCAATCGATAGAGATGCCCACAGCTCAGGAAGCTCCATGCAGTCCTTGTCCCATTTCTTGCAGACACTCTTGAGTACAAACTGGGGAGGGAGGCCTCCACCAATCTGGAAACGGGGGAAGTACCACATAGCCTCGTGTGGGGGACCGAGATGGAACACATAAAACTTGAACACTATGGCCAGCACTTCGAAAGGGAACGAATTGATGTGAGTGCGATCCTGTAACGGGTTTAGCTTGATGATTGTAGGGGCTTCTATGCCATTGCTTACGGTCGTTTCTGCAAAAGACATGGCACTGAGCAGGCAAATTTGCTGAAAGTTGTGGTGAAGTGGGAGCCTTTTTATATGTGACCGACCTGTCACTTACTAATGCGTAAAAGGACAATGCGACGGTCGACCCAAGGGTCATGTTTTGACAATTGCTCAGGTAAATGTCCGCGCGCGCGAGCACGTCCCTTCTTTTTGTTCAAGCTGCTGAGCGCCCTGAGAGTTAAACAATGCGCATTCTTACCCAGATCTTTGTGACCGTCTGAGAATGATTGATTCCCTTTTTGGACGGGCTGATTATAGGAAAAGGCATTGGAATCTCGCATACGAACTGCCTTTAAAGTCATGTCACTGGTCATTATCGCTGTAAGGAAGAGATCTAGAGGTAAGAAACGATCCGGTAGATGGTGTAAAAGAGACTCGTTAGCATGTCTGATTTCAGAACTCGGGGTATGGTAAATAAAGCATTGCTAAATGTAAAACAATTTTCGATAAATACACAAAACAATAAATCCACGTCCACTCTACTCAGCTTGTCGACCACCCCACCACATGTACATCCTCAGAAAAGAATTCCCCTCTGAATCGCAGAGCTCGGCTGCCCTGCCCTGCGAGACGGCGTCTGCGGCATATCCCGCGTCAAATCCCCATGGTCGCTCTCCGGTGACAGCCCAGCAAACACATTCTGCCTACCCCTCGGCGGCATCATATCCAACGTATCGAAAACATCATCCGCATCCAGACGCTCGATATCAATCCTAATCGCAGGAGCGGCAGAAAGCGAAATCGAGTGTGAAGCAGCAAGAGGCGACGGCGTCCAGTCCTGCTCGTGGCCCTGCTCCGCCAAAAACTGGAACACGTTCGCTAGTGGGGATCCGTCCGACATCATGCTCGTTTCCTGCTCCTGCTCCTGCACCCGCGCAACCTCTTCCTCTTCCTCCGGCTGGCCATAAGGCCGTCTGGGAGCAGGCATGGGTACGGGCGAAGACCACGTGCGTGGACGAGGGCGGAATACCAGCTGGGGGTCCTTGTACACCTCGAACTGGCGCGGAGACGGCGCTGCCGCAGCAGGCGGCGGGTAGAATACTCGAGGCGGCGGGGGTGGTATCTCGGGGACCTCGTAAGAGCGTGATGGACGCGGACGGGAGACTGGCTTAGAACAGATTGACTCAACGAAGGCGTCGTAATCTACAATTGGAGGCGGATTGTCGTGGGCAGGCTGCGGGACTTGGTTGGCGATATTGGTCTCGATGGCCTGTTTCGTGACCGGCTCAGATACGTCGGTGGTGGGAGCAGGTCTGGCCTTCATCAGTTTTATCTGGCTCGCGGGTTTGGCTGTCGATCTGGTCGTCGCTGACTTGGAGAGTTTGTTGGTGTGAACAGGCTTAGCCGCCGCCGGATTGGAGCGTTCGTTGGTCACTGACTTAGATGTAACAGATTTGGAATGACCATTTGCGGTGGGAAGTGGTTTGGCGCGTTCGATGGTAGACTTCTTACGAGTGAGGGTACGCTGAGAAGCAGCAACAGAAGGCTTGCTTGCCGGCACGCGGGTTGGGAGAGCAGCTGGAGCGGTATGTTGGCGCAGGGAAACGACGGGGGCAGCTTTTCGAACGGGTTTGTTATCGACAGGTGGCTTGGGGTTTGGTTTCGCGGCGGTCTTGACGGTCTTAGTTGATGTGTTGATCTTTGGCTGCTCGACAACAGGTTTCGCGGTGGTGTTCGTCTTGGCAGCAGCACGAGTGAGGGCAACGGTACGAGGAACTGGAATTCGAGTCTTGCTAAGTTTTCTGAGCGCCGGTTTCGCTGGTGCCTCCGGCAACGCATCCATCGCATCCTTCTGGTTGACAGATATGGGTGGTTTGTTTTCAGATTCTGAAGTTGTCGATGGAACGGAATATGCAATGGTGCCCGGCACGTTGTGGTGAACTACAGGCTCCGGCTGCCTCGTAACGTGCAGGTCGCCCAAGCCTTGGAGCAGCGCCTCCAACGTGTCTTGACCATCGGGAGAGTCGGCCACCACGTTGTACGTGTAGGCTCTGTCGAATGCGTTGCCGCTAGAGAACATCAGTGTCGCGATTCGGAGGCCGAGAGGTAAACAATATTCACTATGTTGACTGAGGCATCGGCGACCCTGCTCTGCGGTGAGTCGACATGAGTGAGTGAGTGGTGGTGGTTAGAGGAAGAGAGATAAAAGGACCGGGTGTGCCCTGATTATATATCAATGGCAATCGCTCATTGTTATGTTTGCAGCCGGCCCTGTCCTAATCGGGATCAAACCACAAAGACCGATGCGGTGCTGGGTACGCTGAATTTGTTTTAACCCCGCACCTCGTGGACTCGGTCAATTATGGGGAGAGGTCAGTAAAAAGGCAAAGCTGGACCATGTGAGGAGGACACTGTGAGAATGACAACAAGCATGACGAGGAAGAATGGTCTGGATTGTGAAATAAGATAGAAAGAATGTTGCCCACTTCGCCCTAACGTGTCATATTAGAACTGGATTCCACCCCGATAACACGCGTATTTCCCGGCAGAAAAAGGCTGGGGCTGCTTTGATAGCCAACTATGGCCTTGTGTGGGATGGTGAGGGCGCGTCTTAGATGACTCGATCGGCATGACCAAACTCGAAATATTATATTTGGGTCCGATTCCCCTGTTTGCACTCTCTTGTCTCTCACCACCATGTCTTTCTAATTTAGCCCTCATTTCACCGAATATCCCTGGACAACAACGCGCAACGTAATACTACCAATTTCCATCATTCATACATCCATCCAACCCCGCCCACGACACCCGACAGACATGATACCGGTGCGTCTCGCCACGTACGCTGCGCAATGGCGCTGACAGGCAGACTCAGAGCTCTGGCATGGACGACTCGTTCAAGAGCCTTCTCTCGCTCTCCTCGGTGGCGGCAACGGCTCAGCCCATCCCAATTCACAAGCCGGACGGTTACCCCGACGCCTCCCAGGATAGTTACGGCGCCAAGTCCCAGCGGCGACTATCGTCCACTACTCAGACTCGCCGGCGGCTCAGCGACGCCCGGGACGCTGTGACACGCCCATCGTGCGTCCTATTCCCCCTCGTTACCCCAAACGTGCTTGTCTAATTCTGGTCCCTAGCCCCGCATCGCTCTCCTTATCGTCTCTCACATTGTCCACTCCGAGCCCGCCGCCGCCCAGCATGGGTATAGAGAACCCGGAACTTGCTGGACTCGCGAAACCTGTTATCATCCCCAAGAATGGCAAGAAGCGCGGTGTGGACCACAAGTGCGAGAGCTGCTCAAAGGCACGTTCTATCCCTATTTCCCGATCTTGTTCCCTAACAATTCGCCGTAGGTGTACCGTCACCCCTCATGCTTGATTAAACACCGCTGGGAGCATACGCCTCACTGGAGAGAGTCTTCCAAGTACGTTCTCAGCAAGCATCAGCAGGTCCAGCTTCTCGAGGTAAGCTTTGACGGCGTAAACGTTCAACATGTCCTCATCTACCGTGCACAGGCTGCCGCCATTTTGTCCCACCTGTCCCCATCGACCACGTCGCTCCCGGAGGATCGTTCCCTGTGGCCGTCATTCCTTTCTGGCGGGTCGTTGCCGGCGCAGGCGGCGCCTACAGCCAGCTCGGTGCCGATTCCCCAGGGCCCGCGCATGCACGACTATCATCTGCCTGCCGCCTCCGCAGCGACCCAGGTCCGTCCTGGTCTGCTCGCAGTCTCTGTGCCCGAACACTATGACACGTCACAGTCGGTGTACGACGAGTCTGACGAGGAGATGGACGTGTACGAGGACGAGAACCAATACCACGGTGGCGGCTTCGGTGCGCGTTCGAGGAAGCAGCAAGTGAAGGAGGAAGAGGAGGAGTGGGATGAGTTGGATATGGATATGGATTGATTCCGTTTTGACTATGGGCTCAGGGTCAATCCTTGTTCTTGGATGGGGCGTAGTGTCTCTCCGGAACTATAGATGCCTTGACGTCCTTTCTTGATGTCTCCGGTTCTGCTTATCCTCACTCACCATTGCGACTACTTACACTACTTATCATGACCATGGACAACGGAAACCTGTAAATGTGTGTAAATATGTAACTTATTCGAGGAGGATCTTTCTGTATATCAATTCGTTTTCTGGATAGGGTGGGAAACGCAAGATACCATCGGTCGTCGAAAAGCAAGAAGTAAGTCCTTATTTGAGAGTCTATGTCTTTACTAACCTATCGACGAAGTAACTATTGTCCGTATAACACATCGCGTAACATTGTTCAAACGATTCGGTCACTATCCATTTACACACTTACACGACCGGTGGGTCAAACTTGAAATCCACACCAGATTCCTGAATATTCTTCCACGCCTGCGATTCCTTGAAGCTAGAGTCCTCTATGCCATCTATCGGGTGTTCGTAGGAGCTTTCAACTTTAATGTGGAACTTTTCCAGTAAATTGATCACTTTATACCCTGTCGGCCACAGTGTGGCCCAAGTATCCAGCATCCTGAACCGTATGATATTCCACAGGATATCCGCATGAGAGGCGCCAAAAAAGCAGCAGCCGGGAGAATCCTCTTGCTCAAGGAGGTTGAACGTGAGAGAGGTGAGCGCGGGAAAACTGACGGGTGTATTGACGAGGATGTTGTGTAGAATTGAGAGGAGCTCGCTTGCGACCTCTTCGTCCGCCAGCGCTGCGGTCCAAGTAAGGGATTGCAAGTTGGTCAGGTATGGAAGAAGAAGCACAATTGCTTCGGCATCTGCCGTGTAGTCTTCCGTCCACTGTTCGACCGTGAGGTGCAGCAGACGACAGCCCGAGTCCTTGAGCAAGGAGAGGACTTGGGATACGCTGTCCAGGCGTACGTCTCGAGCGTCGCTGATAACAAAGAGGAGGCTCGTGAGATTCGGGAGGAGTACCGGTGGCAGGATCATAGGCGGGATTCTGAAATCAGTAATATGCGGATTTTCTACGGTTTCAAGGGTGGGCAAGATGTTGTCGACATCTTCAATCAAAGCCAAGCTGTCATCACCCCAGGAGAAAGTGGACGCGGTGGTGTTTCTCATAACAAAGACGAAATAGTCAGCAAACTGTTTGTACGAGTCGAACCCGGTATAGTTAATTGTGATCTTTGTGAGCTGGGACCAGGGAAGATTCAGAGGGAAGACCCTCGAGTTAAAGGTCGCCTCAGACAGCTTTGGCGCTTCGCGGAAGATATTCGCATAGTATGATCGGAGTGGGGATGCTGGAGGTGGCTTCTCATCTAAGTCAATGAGCGAAATAGCTTGCAAGTTGGGAATGCGATTCCTGATGTCCACGAGTTGACTCCATGGAATGCCTGCGAGAGGCTCGTCCTCGTGGTGCATGTGGTCGTGTCCCTGCATGACAAAGGTCCTCCACCGTGGGGAATGTTCGATGCAAAATCGCAGGATTCTGTACGAGGCCCATGTACTGTCGAAGACCTGTGACTGAAGGGGCGTATCGGCGACACTCTGGATTGATTCGTCGCTCACATTCCAAAGGTGCAACTTCAAATCCAAAGGCGATGATCTGCCGCCGCATTGAAGCGCCTTTCCGCATGCATCTGCGAACTGTTGCCAAACCGTCGGATCGATTGGCGTACGCGTTGCAGGGACGAGGGCGATGCAGATCCGAGACCAGATAGCGGGAAACGACATACAGACAAATTTCCAGCTATTACAGACGGACATAAGTACGAGCTGTGACGGAAGGCCTCCCGCGATTTGGAAGACGGTCAAGGACTCGAAGTGATCATGAGAGCTCGAAAGAGCTGCTTCGAACACAACGATATCGAATACGGTAGCTAAGAGTTCGTTCGGCAACGAGAGAACGGGAGCATGAGCCTATGGTGTATGAGCTTTGGAAATCCAGATATACAGCGTTTGCATGCGACTCACGGTGCCAGTGGTTGCGAGAGACATGATGGCTGAGTTAGGGGAGACTTATCGAGGGACACGATACTTTGAAAGCCTTTTATATGCGGCCGCCATGTTACCACTGGTAAAAACCAGCGTAAGAATTGTCGCCTCAATCGGCTGTTCGACCAAGCGTTGTCATGGTTCTTTTCATTGTGCCACTGGAAGACGACACCGCATTTTTACAATAAGCACATGGTGCAAAGTCATCGCCTCTGCCCATTCTTCAAGCATAGGACAGCATTCGTGCTGTGTCGAGGTTCGCGGTAGAACTCAGAACTTAGAAGTCGAAGGTGATCGACTCGGAGTGATCACGCCACTCGATCAGCAAGCCAACTGTGGGCGATAATTGAAGTTTGTGCGTCGAGGTGTCCGTAGCCTCTGGAATTTCTGAATGTAGCATTTGCGGAAACCTTTCGCTATGATACCACATTCCTCTCGGACGGAGGGCTATTCTACTAGCGCGTCTGTGCCTCGCTCCCAAGTCGTGACTTTGACTTGAGACCCGCGTGAAAGGCGCCAAAGAAAAAGAAACTGAGGATAGCCTCCCCATCGAATGCTCAAGGAAGTTTCACGTAAGCGCCGAGATGATCGCAGTCAGACTGACGTGCATATGGACCAGTAAAACGTACAGCCTGAGGAATGTCAAGAAATTGATTGCAATGGCAGGGAAGAAACGCTCATCAAATGAAACGAAGTAAGTCTAATTGAACCATATCTGCGTCTTTAATAATCTATCTACGAAGTAGTTATTGTCCGAAATGTTGCTCGAGTAATTCGATTATTATTCGCGTATCGCGACTTATACAACCGGGAGGTAAATCCCGAAATTGACTCCAGCTGACTGGATACTCTGCCACGCCTGGGATTCCTTGAACTCTTGCGAAATGATCTCTGTCGCCTCCACGGTGGGGTAGTTTGGAATGTTGATATGAAATCTCTCTACCTCAGCGTCAGGCCATTGTACCAGCATTCTCGCCCGCACAATATCCCATATGGCGCTTGCCAGATGAGCATCATAGAGGTATCGAGGGCTAGTACCGGGCGAAGGCGTGATATTGACGGTGAGCGTGGTGAGGTACGGCATGTTGACGGGCGTAGTAGCACTGGCAACCAGGAGGTCACGCAACTTTCGGATAATGTAAGTGAAGTTTGTAGCCCAAACATCATTCGAGTATGTCTTCTCTACTGGTGATGCGTTGATGGTGAGGGATTGTAGCGTCTCTAGGTAAGGAAGAAGAGGCTCAATCGACTGCCCCTCGTAGTCTTGCGCCCACTCGTACATCGTAAGGTCTAGCAGACGACAGCCCGAGTTTTCGAGCAACGTTTTGGCCTGTAAGACGCCGAAGATGTCCTCGCGAAGCACTGTTCCGACCTTAAATGACAAACTGGAGAGGTTCGGGAAGTGTAGATTTGATTGCAGGTTCATAGGCGAGAGTCGCAAGTCGACGACATGAGGGTTCTGTGTCACCGGAAGATCATTAGTGTCAACGGTGTCGTCGATTTCTTCTCTGGTATTGTCGAGGGAGACGGTGGGAGCAGTAGTATATTTCATGGCACGGGTGAGATAATCATCGAACCGGGGGTTCCATGCGAACCCAGAGTAGTCGAGGGTGATTTCTTCAAGCTGGGACCAGGGAATATCCAGATCAACGATACTTGCGTTGAAATTCACAACAGACAGTCTTGGCGCTTCTAGAAAGATATCCCAACGCTCGTGTTTCGAATAGTTCGAAGACGGTATGTGCCATAAGTCATGGAAAGAAAGACTTTCCAACATGGGAATGCGATGTGCAACGTCTGTGAGATGAGCCCATGGAATCCCCGAAATTTGGGGTGTTCCGTTTGAATACTTGTATCCCCGCATGGAAAATTCTTTCCACCGTGAGGAATGCCTCATCACAAGCTGAAGGATCCTGTACGCAATGCTCTTGTCGTCGGCCACCTCTTCGTAAAAGCGCGCTTTATTATGATGCATATGTGCAGCGATATCGTCCCTGTCTTCTTCTATGATGTTCCAATCTTGCAACTCAAGCGTTAGAAGCAACGATCCGCTCCAATGAAGCGCCTCTTCGCACACAAGTGCAAATTCAGTCCAATCTGGCAGACCAATTACAATTTGTGCAGGGCGGAGATTGAAGCAAATCTTCGTCCATAGCTCAGGAAGTGAGGTACAGAGATCTTCCCACTTTCTGCATACACTCATGAGTACGAACTGTGACGGAAGGCGCGTGATCTTGAAAACGGAGAAACCAGAGCTCGAAAGAGCAGCTTCAAACACGAAGAGATCAAAGATCACGGCTAGGACCTCGTCAGGTAGTGAAAACATAGAAGCGTGAGCCTAGGATGTATCAGATTGGAGATATGAGTAACAATCACAGACGACGCACCGTCGTTGCTGCGAGAGACATGATGGCAGACTGATAATCAAGAGGCGTGCTAGAGCGGTAGCCTTTTATATGCAACTTTTGTACTACCAAAGGAAAGTAAGGCGTAGAAATCGTTGCCTCAATCGATTCCTTCATCTCGAAGCGTTGTCATGGCTCCTTTTGTTGTACCACAACAACATCGCATTTCTACAATAATGACAAAACGCAAAGTCATCGCATCTTTCCAAACCTGTGTTTTAGAAGCGTGGGACAGCATTAGTGCTGTGTCGAGATCCGCGCAAAACGCAGTAGAAGTCGAAGGTTCGATCGAGTGATCACGCCACTCGATCAGCGAGCTAACTGTGGGCGATAATTGGAATTTGAGCGTCGAGGTGTGCGTAGACGGCGGACTATGGTCCGAGAGTCTGTGCTTCGCTCGTCCCTCGGTTTGGGGCTCTCACAGTGTCACGACAATTAAAAAAATCTCAGTACTTTTCTCCATACGCTATGAAAAACAAACTTAGAAGGCTGGAGTCTTCTTTGCAACCCTCTGCTTTCCTTTCCACAACCTTAGGTCGTGACTTCGACATGTTCAACTTCATCGCAATTAACATGACAGGATAAATCATAGCTGCGGCGTAGGCAAAACAACAGATATTTGCGTGTACGGTAAAGCCTGTTCGTTCGTCATACACAATGTCAAAACAGTCCTGATGTAACGACCAACTACAGTCACAGAAATGTCCGTATCGGAGTGCGTGCGTAACTACTAGGATTGTCCAGTCAACATACTAAAGGAGTCCATTCGTCCATTCTACTCATTCGCATATTCGCAGCGCCGGAATATTGTCCATCGGAAGCTAAAACCTGAAATCCACATCAGCTGCCTTGATATTGCTCCACGCCTGCGATTCCTTGAATCCTTCATCCATGACCTCGACCCCGGCATTCTCGTTGTCAGAGCTCTTGACTTCGATATAAAAATGTTCTAGCTTGACTATTTTATGACCTACAGGCCATGCATCCCAATTCAGCATCCTGGACTGTACGATATTCCAAATGAGACCCGCGTGGAAGGCGCCGAAGGAGTAGAAACTGAGGGCAGCCTCCTCAACTATGGACTCATAGAGTTCCAATGTGAGAGAGGTGAGCGCAGGTAGTCTGACGGGCAAATTGACGAGTAAATTGTGCAGGGATGTCAAGAGATTGATCGCGACGTCTTCGTCCCACATTGATGCGACCCAATTGAGGGATTGTAGACTGGTGAGGTAGGGAAGAAGAGGCGCAATCGAGGTGACGTCCCCCGTGTAGTGCGATGGCCACTGTTCGATCTTGAGGTGCAGCAAATGACAATCCGAGTTCTTGAGTAGCGTGACAACTTGTGAGACGCTGTCCAAGCACTCGTCTCGAGAGTCGCTGACAACGAAGTGGAGAGCTGTAAGCTTCGGGAGGAGTACTGGTGGCAAGATCATGGGTGGGATTCGGATGTCAACGATGCAGTGATTTTCTACTGTCTGAAGTGTAGGTGCAATGTTGTCGACATCCTCGATGAGTTCCAGGTTTTCGCCCCAAGAGAAAGCGGGAGCGGTGGTTCGTGTCATAACCAGGGCGAAATGGTCAGCGAACTGGCGGTACGAGTCGAACGCGGTATAGTTGAGTGAGACATCCTCGAGCTGGCGCCAGGGAAGATTCAGGGGGAAGATACTTGAAACGAGGTTTACAACCAACAGACTTGGCGCATTCAGAAAGATATCTGCATAGTAGGATCGAAGTACGGAGGCTTTAGGCGGCACGTAGAATAAATTAGTGAGCGAAAGACTTTGCAATTTGGGGATGCGATTCGTGACGCTCGCAAGATGTCCCCATGGAATCCCTGCCGTGCGATCGTCTACTAAGTTGCTGTAGTGTCCTCTGATACCAAACGTTTTCCACCGTAGCTGTTGCGGATTGGTGCGTGTGCGACTCGACACCTGCAGGTACGATTACCTGGATGAGGTAGGCGCAGCCGCTATGGAGCTTAATGGAAGGTTCTTGTATATTCTGTAGTCGTAGTATATATACCGGTAGCTACTGTACGATACCTCATCCGTTTGCTAGGCTAGCTCGAAGCCTCAACCAAACGGAATATCATTCTCTGTTGCTCGTGCCGCCTGCCGTCGCCCCGAACCTGCAACA
>KN880742.1:0-25607 GCA_000934385.1 Cylindrobasidium torrendii FP15055 ss-10
CCCTAAGCCCTAGTAGTCGAGCCCTCTAACCTTCGAGTGGCTTGACTCGCCTTCCAAAGCGGTCAACCACTCGATCGAGGTTTGGCCGATCTCCAACATTTGCGGCACTCCTACCAAGCGAAATTGTAGACATAGACACAATATGTGGTCTGGTGGGACGTGCATGGGACTCGGGAAAGAGGCACTGGGTTGTTATTGGACGCCCTGATGTTATGGAGGTTGTCAACGGTGCTTTGTTTGGATAATTGAATGTACAATGAAATTCATTGCATTAACTGTGGGAAAGCTACGTAGTAGACATCATGTGCAAAACAATGGAAATAATGGAGTATATGCATTTGTGGATTATGTTCAATACGATGAAAGGCCCGTATCATGCACGGAAAGATGAAATTCATATGCGTCTGCCCTCGCAGTGTATCAACTTGAACTTAGTGCGAGACCTCCGACATCGAGATCGACAAGGATATGCACAGTCGATAGTCAACGCGCAACGCCATTGCATTGGCGCACACAATGCTCTTCAAAATATACGGACCACGAAACCGATACGTAGGTTGAGCTTTCCGCCTCTCTTGCGACCTGGCATGGGGGTAAGTTGTAACGTCCGCCGTGCTTTCGCTGAAAAGAGTGATCCATACTCGCGGTGCAGTCCATGATATACTACATAGACATTTGAGAACATTCATTTCTTGTAGGTCACTCGAAGAGTAAGAAAGCACACAGTCGGAGAAAACCCTTCGAAAAGACTCTGCGTTCTCGCGTTCACACAGACAAAGAAATCCAAAAGTAAATTAGTGTAGTGTTTGTATCGAATTGAGCGTAGAAGGCAGCGGCGTCTGCCTAAAGTATTCAACATCCGGCGCCGCGAGTCTGTATTTCTATGTTGTTAGGCAGTCCGGATCCTCCAAAGTGAGGCGTCGCTTGCCAGCACGTACTCGAGCGTGTCACCACCGCATCTACGCCTCGCGATTATTGCGCACCTTTGTTTAATCAACAGTCGATCCGTGCTTCGCGAGGTCCAGTCGAGGGTGTTTGTCTCACCCATGCGCAGACCTCGCCCGAATGACCCTTTTGTCAACGTTGTTCATTATTCCTCGTTAGGGACAATAGTGCGCGGGTCCTGGCAGTTGCGTCAGAGGGCTTCTCTTATAAAAGGAGGAGGGAACAATCTGCTATCGTTCCTTCCCTCGCCTACCACTCGTTCCCCAACAATAATCTTATCCACTCGTCTTGCCGCGCTGATTCCACAACCTATATCGTCTTGCTATCCTATCAATAATATACCACAATGGCCACGGCGGAACAGACATCGACGATCCAAATCAAGGCGACTCGCCTCACGATCCGACTGCCCTCGCTAGCGTCTCTGGAGAACACGATGCGCATCGACGCGGAGGACAAGGACGATGCCGTGTGGGATGATAAGCTTGGACGCTGGATTGCTGGCTCGCGGCGGGTCTCACGCAGCGCAGCCGCCGCGAAAAAGGTGCAACCTGATATGCTTCTAGCGTCATCCACCCGTTTTCTGATGGTACCCTTCGAGGCGCGCGCACTAAATGAAGACGTGGCGATGGAAACGGCTTGATGGCTCCCGTGTTTAGCACGAAGTTCCCCCCGCAGAGGTTTGAGTTCGTCGGCGGGCACGACACGACTATAGTAGAATAATAGCTTGGGAAAGGCAGTAATAATGAAAAGGACTTGAGTATCCTCTTGTAGTTCGAAGCGAAGGAGCGCCAGGCGAGCGCCGAGAAGATGGTGTGCTGCGCTTTGATGATGATAAGAAGCCGGGGGCGGCATGATCCCATGATCGACCGTCAGGGGCTGGACCGATTCCCGGACACGGCTGGCAAACTCGACTTGGATTTTGCCTCTTCGTTGCAAGTCATCTTCGCCCTTTATTCCACCTTCGACGGTCGGATCGTTGTTCCCGATTCACCTTCACTTTTGCATGTGCTTGAATTGATAATTTATTCGCACTTTTTTCTTTTCTGTGCGTATCTTTTCGTTCACCCATACAAGCCCACGAACCCGCTCCTTTTTCGCACATACAATCGCTACGAACTTATTCTAACTTACTCCCTTTTGTTCGTACTCCACCCTTTGCTTCTACTTCGCCATGGATGCCTCGCAGACTGCTTTTGATTCTCAATATCCCGCGGAAGCGTTTGACATCGACATGATGAAGGTGCGTCTGCTTCATGTTCATCATTGTTTGCATTCACACCCATACAGCGTTCTATGGAGACGGTGACTGGTCCAGACGCGAAAAAGGCCCGTTGGTCGCCCTCGCCTTCGCCGAGCAGCACCAACGATGCATTCTCAAACTACGGATACGGCCCAAACGCGAGCATCAACCAGCCCCAAAACAACGGCAACGGCGGCCAGTCCTTCCCCACCGGAATCCCCCAGCTCACCATCAACACGAACACGAGCGCTGCTGCGAACAATGGCCAGCAGCCAAGCCCCAACTCGGCCATGTTCGGCGGACCAAGCCCCAGCGCGCCCTCTCCCTACAACGCTTTCGGCGCGTATGGCATGCTTGGCCTCGGTCTTCCTGGAATGCTCGGTTTCCCGTATAATCAGATCCCTGGGTTTGGCGCGGTGCGTAACCCGCTGACTCCACCTCTTCCACCTGCTGATGCGGTGCATAGAACTTCCAACAGAACCAAGCTGGCCTCCCATCGCTCACTATCCCTTCTTCCCCGGGCGGATACAGCGCTCAAGCTCTCCAAGCGGCCTCTGCAGCTCTTTCCGCGTCCGCCAGCATTGCCCAGAACCGCACGGTGTATATTGGAAACCTCCCCGCTACCGCCTCCGTCGACGAACTCCTGAACCTCATCCATTTCGGTCCTATCGAAAACGTTCGTGTCCTCCCCGAGAAATCCTGCGTTTTCATCTCTTTCCTCGATGGTGCAACCGCTGCTGCCTTCCACGCCGACGCGACTATCAAGAAACTCACCCTGCACGGCCAGGAGTTGAAGATCGGCTGGGGCAAGCCAAGCCCCGTTCCATCTCAGGTACAGCTCGCTATCAGCCAGAGCAACGCCAGCCGCAATGTCTACGTTGGAGGCCTCGACGAGAACATGACTGAAGAGCAGCTGCGCGACGAATTGAGCCGGTTCGGGCTTATCGACCAGGTCAAGATCGTTCGTGACAAGAACATTGGATTCGTTCACTTCCTAGCCATCTCCGTGGCCACCAAGGTCCGTCCGAGCTCGTATATGCGTTGACTTGTTACTGAATACAAAACAGGTCGTCAACACCCTTCCGACAGAGCCTAACTGGGCTGGCAAGCGCGTCAACTACGGCAAGGATCGCTGCGCATATGTCCCCAAGTCCCAGCAGGCCGCAGCTCAACAAGCTCAAGCCGCGGCTGCCCAGTCGCTTATGGCTCAGGCCGCGTCGCCCACCATGGCATCTCCTCTCACCGCCGGACCCAACGGCTTCCAGTCGCCCTTCAGTGCATTCCCGTACAGCCCTGTCGATGCTATGCTTGGAGGCGCGTCTGCCAACCGTACCGTATACATTGGAAACATCCATCCCGAGACGACGACCGAGGACCTCTGCAACTCTATTCGCGGTGGTGTCCTCCAGATTATCCGCTACATGCAGGAGAAGCATATCGCTTTTGTCACCTTCATTGACCCCGCTGCGGCCTTCACGTTCTTCCAAGTCGCGTCTTACCAGGGGATGACCATCAACAACCGTCGCCTGAAGATTGGCTGGGGCAAGAACTCTGGCCCTCTTCCTACCGCCCTCGCTCTTGCCGTTCATGCTGGTGCTACGCGCAACGTCTACATCGGAAACATCGAGGACTTCGAGACTTTCAGCGAGGAGCGTCTCAAGCGCGACTTCACCGAGTACGGCGAGATTGAGTTGGTCAATTTCCTCAAGGAAAAGTACGTCATCTTCATATCCGTCCGATAGAGTCTTTCTCTTACATCCTACCAGGAACTGTGCGTTCGTGAACTACACGAACATCGCCAACGCCATCAAGGCTATCGAGAGCATCAAGAACAAGCCCGAATACGCCAACCTGCGTATTGCCCACGGCAAGGATCGTTGCGCCAACGCGCCGCGTTCGGGACCACAGGGTGCTTCTGGCGGACGCAAGAGCTCTTCCCGCAAGAACACAGCAAAGTCGCCGACGAGCGCTGTCGATGGGGACGGCGACATGGAGGGCATCGAGGAGTCCGGCTCGCCCATTCCTGACGAGGACATCGCCAAGATGGACGCCGAGGTCGCTGCTGCCGGTGTCTAAGCCCCAACGACGTAGCCGGGATATACTCTAGACAAGAGATTCAAATTTGCGACCGAACTTTGTTGGGCTGTTGCTTGAATGTTACTTATACCGTCTCCTTTCGTCATCTCCTCTCTCGCCTGCGAGGGGGTGTCCCTCTTATGTTACCTCTTTCTTCTCTTACTTCCTCCTTTTCACTTTACTTTTGAGCTGCATTGAGATTATGTGACATAGTGTGCCACGAGTTGGGCTGTTTGTACCTCATGCGCTTGCGTCGCCGTTCGTTATACCTTACTTAAATGTGCTGGATCTATAAACCTGTCTGTCTCTCTTCCAGTAGTATGTTATGAAGCCCGTCTGTGGGTTATCTGTACTATTCGAATTGGATTGTAATATTTGGGAGGGAACTACAGAAATACGTATTGACCTAAGCTGCTCAAGCGCAGAATTCATACCAGAAAATCGTGGCGTCCGACCATGTACTAAGTCTCCGTATGCCTCTTTGTTCGCACGTACTGGCACTATCCCGAGGACAAAGCTCGGACACTATGTTCGAGTTAATAGCTTGTTAACAAGAGGATCCAAGAACCGGAGGTCTCGAAGAATGATGATTTTGTGCCACCGAAAAGTTTGGCTGTGCCGCTGTGGGCGCACTAAGTATTCAAAATGGCAAATACATGCTCTCAGTAGGGCATATATCATGTCAGCTGGAACAACAGTGGAACAAACAAGGCATTGGGCTCCGCAGTGCTGATGGTCAGGGTCGGACCGAGGCTGCCGTTCTCGTGAAGTCTTCAAGTGTCTCACCCCACAACCACGACCACCATGCCAAAACCATTCTCGGATATAAGCATCAGTCTAGAACGAGCATATGTGCTTATTCTTATACTCCTTTCAAGCTCATACTCATCCGCGTTTTCGAGGTCAAAGCTCTGAAGAACGGTGATGTCGACGCCCTCAACGATTTTGTGGTCCTCGCCGAGAGTAACTTCCTCTCCGGGCGTTGGTCTGACATAGACAAGCTTCTTGCAGTCTTCCTTTCGTCCACCAACCTTGAGAAGGCTTCTCTTTTGTTGGCGTCTGATGGGATGCTAGAACACGATGAGAGGGTACAAGCTCATCGTCTTTTGTCCGGTGCTCATATGGCTTGCTACATCTGGTCGAATCCAGCCGGCTTGATATACGGACCCCATCGCCAGCCGGTCACCCAACTCAGACATTACTTGCGCCGTGTTCTGTCGTGGATTTCTTTGATATTCGAACATCACACGTCCGAGCTTTTGGGAGACGACGCTATGAAGCACGCTGCACACGTGCTCGACAAAGTCGTCTACAAGGATCAGGGTTACCGCGATGTTCTCAGTGAAAGGATGTACGCCGATTTCCTTCGCAATGTATTCTCTGTCTGGCTTTCCACGATCAAGAGCAACACCCCACGCGCGGAGGAGTCGGTGTATGTCCTATGTAATGCTTTCATCCACATACTCTCGCGCAAAGAGGATAGAGGGCGCGATATCAGTCTGAAGGATGTGCTCTCTCAGGGTTTCAGCCTCCACGTTGAGTCTCACGCAGACGAAGTCGCACAGGCGCTTGTCAATGCTCTTCTTTTCCGCGGTTTCATCTCCGACATCGGGAACCCCGAGCGTCCTGTCCTCATGAAATGGCAACCTCTTCTTGACGCTGTGGCATCCCTCCTGGTGTATCCTCAGTCATTCCACGCACTGCTTCGGTCTAATGTTGCTCTCGCCATTGCAGGCTATGTCCGTCGCCTTTCGCGCGGTGAATTCGAGCAAGACCAAAACATGGCTTCGTGGACGGATACGTGTGCAAGCGCTTGCACTTCAGCAAGCCAAATTGTCTGCGGTCCGCGTGTTGCTATGCAAATGCTAGAGGCGCGCATCTTTCCTTCGCTCATCCAACTCGATGATACTATCCGTATCACTGCGCCCCCCTACATGGTGTGGGGACCGCTGTATACTTCGCCCGGGGAACTTTCGACGCATATTGCGATGACACTCGAGATGCTTTGTGGGTATGCACGGATACCCTCCTTCCTATCGGTCTTCCGTCGTTCTTTCGCTGTAGTTGACCGCATGCTGGCTTCCGGAAAGATCGTGCTTTCAAGCGCTGTGCTAGAACGTCTGCAGGAGATTCGTACGGCATTCGACTTCATGAGCGGTCTATGGCCTCAACTCAAACACGAAATCGTTCGATGCAGCAATCCAACGGTGTGTGCCATTCAGACTATTTCATTATCTTCAATGGCTAAGTCACTCACTAATTCTAGTGTCCCCCAAGGAGGATGTCAGTCGACGAGGTGCGACGCTGCGGAGGATGCAAGATGGCCCATTACTGCTCGGTGGAGTGTCAGAGACAGCATTGGAAAGTGGGGGATCACAGGGAGCATTGCTCGCGCCTGCGCGAGGTCTCTCTCAGTAAGCTTTTCTTGCTACCCATCCCGCGCGCCATCCGACTCATCGTTCGACTCAGCGGTCTCACCGTACCAGCCGCTCAACAGCATCGACCTCTCCGCGCTCTACTACTTCTGTTTGATGCGCGATGCTTTCTTCACCGGGCACTGGGAGTATCTCAAAAAAACTCAGTACGACTGTATGACCATTGACCTTGTCGACCTGATCATTGCGGACCAAATTCGCGGGAACATTGCTGGCTATTACAGATTCAGAAAACACGACTTGAGCCACTGGGATGAGCTTGAACGGCGCAGAGCACCTGGCGACACGGCTTGCATCTGTATCGGAGCGAATGGATGGCCGCTGGAGATTACGAGTTTGGATCGAGTGAAGAGGATGTGTGTCGAGGTGCAGTATTTCGGCCAGAGGAAATATGGGTCATAATCAGCGTTCAATGTAACTTTGAGGGTATGTACTTGTAGAGTTTTTTCACCGTGCGTATGCCCAATACAGGACCAATCCATTGCTTCTGAACAAGCACAATGATACAGGAAGGTCTGACAGCCTAACGTCATTTGAAGCCCTGACTTGTACCGAGAAAGTACAGTGTGATTGATAGCGCGAGTCTTTCAATGACATTGCAATACGTTTCTTCATTCACTCACCTCTTACTATTTTGCTCCGAGCTCTAAATGTTTAAACGCGCTTAGCGGTTAGTAATGGCCTTCCTGTCGTGTCTTTGGCTCAGTCCATCGAAACCAGCACGCTTACAACTCGAGCAAATGCTTATGGCGCCGGCCACGAGCTCCTTGATGGAGCAGTTGACATGCTCGCATAAGGTCGCGGGCGTATCCAGCGAAATGACACATCGGGGTGGGAGCAAAGTTACCACGAGAACGAAGCATTTGCATTCATGTCTCGCCGTGGTTTGGCAAGATGTTCATCGTATTAGGAGGTTGGACAAAGGATATTGTAAGCACAAGCTCATACTCTATGATGGAAAACGGTGATGCGATATCCGTGTGCAGAGTAGGACGGTGGTGACTTGTTTCCAGCGTATTGGAAGTCAAATATAATCTGGAGGTAAATGTCAAGGATACGAGCTGCCCGCGCTAAGAAAGAACAAGACACAGGGAATGTAGGCAGAACCGGCAGCGGGAGAGGACTCAAAGCGACGCTAGCAAATGTCCGGGTTGGGCTCGAATGTAAGACACCATGGTGACATGCAGTCAAGGTGCTCGAGTCGTCCGTTGGAGGAGAGCGCGCCAATCGTAAAGGGATACGGGGAGTGTATGCGTCCGGGGTTTCGGTTTTGGGGATGCGAGTGTGCTTCAGTATCCAAGTCAACAGGCTGGAGCGGGAGACGCACCAAGAACAAACTCGCTCAGCACATCACTCGTGGGCTCGCATCCAGGAATCGCGAAAGCTAGCTAGGATGTCCGTTGGACATTTACCGCTTTGCTCGCGCGCTCTCGTCATGTAGAGGATTCGGTGCTGGATATGCGGCGTTTGACATTTGAAGCTTCGGGTTGGAGCTATGTAGTAGACTGACAGTGAAAGGAAGAAAGCAAGCGCGATCGAGCGCCGGCAGGCAAACACACCTTGTCTTTGACATCCACGGACCAAAATCAACTCTCGAATAAAGCGCGTCAAAGCGAAGAACGCTATCTCTTCTACCTCGACGCAATTTCTCATCGGTTCATCGTCCTGATTCTGAACTGCAAGATGAGCGACCGAGAATACTGCGTTCTCTAGCAAGGGGAGCACCAAAGCCTATACCGTCCAATTGGGCAAGTCGCAGTGGTCCCCCGCGTGTAGCCCGAGTCAAAGACTGGAACAACTCTAGGTACGCCTGCGCATATCGGCCTTCCTGCCGCTCTGGCTCAATTACTCTTACAGTTCCGAGACCTCGAAATCTTCTTCCTCCGAGGGCGGTGCTCGTATTCGCACTTTACGTGATCTTGCAGCTGGTAGCAACCTAGCTCTGGGAGGAGACCGACTCCTGGCAGCGACTCGGACGACGATGGCGATCAACCGCAGAACTTCTTCGCTGGCGGCGAGCGCAGCGGTCTCAATGTCCAGAATCCGGAAATCCAGGTGTCGCGTATGCCTGGAGGAGATATGGTCCGCGACCTGTTGCGTCGTGCTGCTGAGTACGTCCTCATATCTCTCTCTGAAAGCTCAAACAGTGCTGATTTGGCGTTACAGGCCCACCAGTCGAACGCACACCACAACGCTTCGGCGGCGGCGGTTATAGCCTCGATGGAGAGGAAGTGGAAAGCAGCTTTATTCCCGACCCCACGGATCCCTCGTAGGAGCCTGCTGTCCGCCACCTCATATTCTGGCAAGATGGCTTTACCGTAGAGGATGGCGAGCTCATGCGCCATGATGACCCCGCTAGCGAGGAGATCCTTGCAGAAATCAATTTTGGGTGCGTGTTCTACATCGTCAAGGCCCTAATCATCTATAACGTGCACTTTCAGCCATGCACCCGGGGATATTGAACGTCCTCCCTGGTCAACCAGTTGAACTCTGCGTAGACCGCCGTGTTGACCAAGACCACGTACCCCAGCGCGCACAGGTCGCTTCGTGTGTTCCGGAAACAGACTCGGTGCGCCTGTTCCGTCGTCTTCGACCCCACAGGATCCTTAATCTACTGCAACATCTTCGAGGCGACAGACCATTCTGCGCAATCACAGACAAAGTTCGAGGTCGACCAGAGTCTGCCGATGACAAGTGTACAAGTGTGACTAGCGGATTGAACAAGGATAGTATGCAGGATGAATCTGTCGCATACAGTGGGGGATATCAGGAACTTTCTCAATGCATACATTCTTCTGTTCGCGCTCTTCCCCGATTTCTATTCTTCATCTCGAACTCGTCGTGCACATTCTGGGGCTATCTTGTAGCTCACGGCCAGAGAACCGCGCGAGGGAGTACACCACTGGCACGACGTTCTCTAATAAGACGCTCGAGGACGGGAGAATGCCAAGCTGCAGAACAGCGGAATGTTGGGCGTAACGGGCGCGATTGGACGCTGTGAGTCTTCCAAAATGTATAAATGGCAAGTCAAACCAAACGGCCCATACATGTAGCCTGCTCCCTCAAAAATACGAGCATCGAATTCACCTACACCAAACCCATGCAATGATTGAAAAGGCTGTCGCTGGATATACGTGCTCGCGGTTCCGTCAACAAGGGCGTCGATTATACCCTGGATGCCGTGGGTTCAAGCAGGTGACAATCCTATCGATTTAGGCGCCGATACGCTAGTTGAACGTTGACTCCCTGTCACGTTGGAAGATGTTGGTAAAGAGTAATGAATTCTACTGTAATATAAGGCAAACACCTGTACTGAGTCCTACTAAGCAAGATGCCCTGAGCACTGCCCAATGCATAAGGCGAAAAATTAAGTAGGGTCACATTGAGCTCCCCAGGTTTGATTCTTGATTCTGAACAAGGCAGTGACTTCATTCCAACTGGCTATGATTATAGGAGGCTCGGCGTCTTCATTGGCCGAGCGCCTAACTGCCTTCTCACACTCTGGTGGAATCAAAAAGCGCCATATGGAATGTTTACTCATCGCCAGCTGGCAGCACAAGGCTAAGATAACGTGCCACTCTTGCTCTTACCATCACCATCGACGCATTCACAAGCAAAAGAAAAACATGTCGAGGAATCCCGGGCAATCTACGAGTAGAGGAACCAAAGTGCCGAGCAAAATGAACGTCTCGCACGACAACGGCGATATGGAGAACGTCGAATTGGGCACTCCGGGGGCTCTAAGCGCCTGGACAGAGCGCCACGACCACCATCAATCCCGTCGTTCCGAGAAGGTAGAGCGCCGGGCATTGGGGAAAGAAAAGAACAGTGAGTTGTGTGTTTGCGCCCCTCGCGCTGGATTTTGTTGACGACCACTTTAACGGCAGGTCAGGGAATGGCTCGCGGTGCCCCGAATGCAGCTCCTGTCGCTGCTAAAGCGCTTAAGAAAACAATGTTTGGAATAAAGCAGGACCAGGCGAGTGGGGGGAAGACGGAAGACGAACTTTTGAATGACCCACTGAGTTCGAGTCCGTATCCTGCATTGCGCTTTGTGCTCATCGCTGACCCATGTGCATAGCGTTCGACTATACCAAGAAGTATCCCAGGGATAAGCGTTACGAAGAGCTTCACGATGACGCCCGGGTCTGGCGCACCTACAATGATGAGGCCGCAATATTCGACACCGACATGGTTGGCGAAGCAGCAGACAGCCTCGACATCTTGCTGGTGTTTGTAGGCCTGATTTCTTTCCGTGCCGTGCGGTCACGTTTGCTGAGATGTCCATAGGCTGGTCTATTTTCCGCGATTCTTTCGACATTTGTTGCACAGACTTCCCAGTCGCTATCACCAGATAGCGCCGCTCTCACGGTCTCACTTCTCGCCGAGCTTGTTGCTGTGCAGCGTGCAGCGCTCACGGGTGCCCCCCTCTCCGACATCGCATCCGTAAATCTTTCACCAGCCATCAAGCGAACGAGCATCTGGGTGAACGCGCTTTGGTTCACCGGTCTTGCTCTGAGCCTTGCATCGGCGCTTCTCGCGGTTCTGTCCAAGCAGTGGCTGCGTCAATATGTCTCCTTCATTGCAGGTTCTGCTCGTGAGCGGGCGCTCATTCGTCAATTTCGTTACGACGGGATGGAGAAGTGGGCCGTGCGCACGATTGTCGGACTTCTTCCCACGATTCTTCATCTAGCCCTCGGTCTCTTCCTTGCCGGACTCGTCGTCTTTCTTGCACCGTTGCAGCGAGGTATTGCTATTTCCGTCGGGATTATTTCCGGGACGTTGTTTGCCGCATACATTTCGTCCATCATCATCGCTGTCGTCCACGTTCAATCACCCTACCGAACCACATTCTCAGACATTATTTCCACATCGCTTCGCTGGCTTTTCAACACCGTGTACCCCATCGACCCAGGTATGTCCAAGGGTCCGCTTGCACCGACAGCTCGAGCCGCAGAGCAGACATCAGCGGTGTGTCTCGAAGAACGTACTGGCGCCACGCAAGCCTGTAATGCTCTTATGTGGCTTCACACCGCTACGGGGAGCATGTCGGCAAAAAACATCATCATGTATTCGTTGGGCGCATTTCCTGACCAATTCTTTGACGGGGACAAGCAGCAGGGCATATTTGCTCGACTCGGCAATGGTTATGGTCCAGACATCGATAGTTCCCTCCGATGGGTGTACGACTCTCCCAATCCTACGGTGTATGATTGGGAGCGCAAGTTCAGGATACTTTGTCATTCTAAATCTGTCGAAGGCTTCCTCGATATGGATGTCGTCGTGGACCATCTTGAGTCTGATGTTGGCCTTGCCTTGGCCTGTGCCGCCGTGCAAGTTGCATGGCCGGATCACCGCAGGTCAAAAGTTCTCCCGAAGTACGGCCGTAGTGCCCAGCTTGCAGCTCTACAAGGCCTGTTTTCCAAGGATGCTTGCCTCATTTTGACGCATCTTCGACTGAATATCCCAGACATACGAATGCCCTCTGTATATGTAGCTATTGCTCAAGCCCTTGGGTCTGCACCACCCGTTGTATGGAGCAGCCTCGCTCGGAATAGTCCATCGCTGAATTGCCTCTCTCCACGCGACCTCGATAATTGGCCGTCACATATCAACCTTCGAGCCTATCTGCATCTAATTGTTTGGTCGCTAACACACTCAAGGAGTCCGTCCGTTTTCCAGACTCCAGTCGACTTTCTTACTGTCTTGCATTCTGTCTTCCAAAAACGCGGATGGTACCATCGTCACGATGAATCTTGGCACCACAAGTCCCTACAACCCCTTTTCGGACAGTGGACATTTGTCCCCCAGGACAATGGAGACAACGACCTCATCGTTGACTCCCCTCCGCCCAACGAAAATGCAGTCTGGGAACCAGCCGTCTACCCATCGGAATGGCCCCCGCTTCCCGCTCCCACTTGGGCCGCGGCATGGGACGCTGCCGAAGCCGAATACAAGTCTGAGGACACCCAGGAGAATGCGAAGGACAGGGGAAGGCTACATTTCACCAAAGGAGGGCTTGGGAACGGAATTCGAAAGCTCGTCCGCGAGAAGCTCTGTGGCGGGAACATGCTTGGAGACGAGACTAGGATCGAAACAGTTTGAGACTCACAGGTCGAGCAGTCGGGAAGGTGCAACGTCGCATTTGCTGGGAGTTTGGTGTGCGCCTACGTTCAAAATTTTGGTTTTCTTTTGAAAGTCGGCGATATATATTCAATGTGGTGCATTGTATCTCTACATCTAATATAGAGCTCTCATCGAAGTCCCTAATCCCAGTCCATTCAAACCAAGAATGTAATGATAAGTTCGAAATGTTTAACCTTCCCTTATCCTTCCTCCATCGACAATTCACGACCAGCAGTTCGCACAGAGGTCATAGAACCTGCACAGATCCGTCAGCCATGAGCAACAGCGAAGGGAGGAAAGGACTTGCCGAGGGCTACCACTCGACCGTACGTCCTCAAGCTTGCTCCAGTCTTCAGCGGAGTCATGCACTCCCCATCGCAGGCGCTTGCATTCGCGACGTAGATGATGTCCTTGTGTGAAGCGCGTGCGAGGCTGACTTTTATGACCTGTCGTGTTTAGCTCCTTCTACTACATGTCTCAGCACTTCGTCTCGCCAATCATCAAGCGTACAGAGGAGACATTTTACCAGGTTGCAGCGGTCACAAAGGACTCCCCACCCCGCTCCGGTCAAAGTCAAAGTTGTTTACAGGTCGCAGCACTGGACGATGTTGCCGTTGAGCGAGAAACGAAGGTCTTGGAGTGAACGAGGTTGAGGACGATGGAGCATTTAAGAAGCTGCTCGCATATGCAAGTGCGCGAGATTTTGGTCGACGCGGTCGGAAAGGGAGGTGCCCGTGGTGGTGATGGTGATGGTGGTAGTTTAAGCGGAAAGAGACAAGCGCGCGCACAAAGTTAAGAAGACTTGGTGGTATCACCCCCACAAGAGCATTCAAAATAACATTAAAGACTCTTCAGTAAGATAAATTCCAAGGACACCAATCTCTTCCCCTAGCTTACGCGTTCGAGTTGAACAGCCAGTCGTTGAAGTCGGTGTACGACACGTCCTCCGTAGCAGTCCACTCCGTGATGTACGACCAGTAGTTCGCACGGAGATCGTCCGAGGACCTACACAACTTGTCAGCTTCCCCGAAACACTGCGAAGAGGGCATAAGACTTACGGGGGGCTACCGCTCGATCCTACGTCCGAAAGCGAGCTGGAAATGAACTGGGCGAAGTTGTCGAATGTCATGCTGCAGTCTCCGTCGCAGTCGCCGACAATGGGCTGGTAGATGTTGTCCTTGTTGAGCGCAGGGGCAGAGGCAGGCTCGTACGACGCGTCGCGGCACTGGAGGCGCGTGTTCAGCTCCTTCGGCTATGTATCTCATCAGTATTCGCAGCACGCTTGGGCAAGAAGGCTGGAAGACGTACGCCCCAGCAGGTCGAGGTAGCGACGCAGGACTTGATGTTCCACGGGTCGTGCGTTTCTCCTGCAGCGAGGAAGGTGCTTTCACAGTCACGCGCCTTCAGGAAGAGGTAAGTTCCGAAGGATGTAGGCAAGAAAGGGAGACACGCACGAGATCTGCGCAGCCAGCGTAGGAGAACTGATTGTGCCACCATCCGACGTACTTGCCATTGGAGGCGCAAGTGCCATCATCGATCTTCGCCGCAAGAGCGAGAGCAGGGAGAATAGCGAAGAAGGCAGTGAAGCGCATGACTGTGTGGGCGAAGGGAAGGAAAGAGATTCGGATGAGGACGACAACTCAACTCGACCGCCTTATAAGTGTACCCTTTCCTGATCCTCGAGCCTCCCGATTTGAAGCCCTCGAACTCGAAGGGCAGAGTTGGCCGTTGCCGCCAGGCGCGCTGGACGCCCAACCTGGTCCAAAACATCAGAAGCACCATCCTTCCATGAAGTTGGCACGCTGGAAGCAGAGCTAAGCATAGCAAGAAGCGTCCAAGCACAGCGGGATGCCTTCCGGGAACTACAGACTTGCGCATATGTCGTAGTCTAATACAGGTCTAATATGAGTATACCGCTCGGATAGCTAGGCGGACGGGAAGGAAACATACCCAATTTGGATTGTACTCCGTCTTTGAGCAGTGCTACTGGGTTATCACATCGGTGCGTCGAAGCCGGGAATGAAGTTGGTTGTACAGCCCGCTGAACACAAGGACGCCCGAGTTCGGACACGCGTGGCCAATTGACTTGGGGGATATTTCTTGGGCTCCGTTAAGCTGCGTTGCCGCCCGTAGGTTGATCCACAGTTTCGCATTGGGACAGAAGAACACAAGCGAGCGCCCATGAAGGACCGGTGAAGGACATCGTAGTTCGGAGTTCCAAACAGAGCGCGTGTCAAGCGATCGGGAAATGACATCAACTGTCACCTGATCTCCATCGCGTCGGACGCGTCAAGTTCCAACAAGTCCAACTAAACTCCAACAATTTCAACCCTATCCCTATATCACTTCATCCAGTGCGAATATCGCTGATGTGTTCCGACTAGTTTAATACTAGCCTCGATACACCTTTCTCCATTGAGCTGTTCGCTCGAATGAATATCATCTGCTCCCAATGTCCAGCGTGTAAAGGGATTCCATTGACACGAACTCGGGACCCATCTAGAATCGTCTCGTATCGACGGATTTATCCTGCGTCACTTTCCCTCCCTCAGTCGTAGTCACGCCGGAGATGAGCGTTGTGAGAACCTGCCTCAAAGCCATCTAATCGAAGTCGACTTACACCGAGCCGGTACAGCTATTGACGAGGCTAGACTTTCTTTGGATTGCTTTGCGTAACCATCAATTCTCTCTGTGTCTTTGACAAAAAGAAGTGTTGCTCCAAAGCGGAATGAGCTTCAATGGGACACAGTCAACTCAACAACGAGATCAGTCTTGATAACACTACAAAAGGCAAGGAATCGCAAGCTTGCAGTAGATGAATAATCCTCGCAGCATAGGTTGAAGACTGACGCAGTCCTGCACCGCACCGCTGAACAACCGTACCATGAGCAATATGCTCTAATTTGGAGTTGACTTGGAGGCGAGCTCGGGGCAGTTTCGGAGGTAATGCCGATCCTGCTATGATCCGCGTCTTGAGTCCGAACCATCATCATCCTCGTTTTCCTGCTCCCGGGATACCTACAAACGCGCACTCTGGGAATCGTGCTCTCCCATACATCTCGTAAAGGACCCATCACAGACGAAAGGCAGCAGTATAATACGGGCCAAGCATGACGCGCTCAACGACGAGGAGGACTTGGCTTCGGTGCGGTGCCGGCGGACCGCGGACATATTGGCAAGGCAGGCGCGCGCATTCACTTAGAGGGAGAGAATAATGTGCTCATCCATGACATCCAACAGGGTGCGTGCTCTTTATCCTTTGTATTTTGCATTCCCCATTTTCTTGCATTTTCTTGCATTTTCTTGCCCCATCCCACCCTTCTCGGCGGCTATCCGTGTCATTTCATTTGTTTACAAGGCGTCGTCCCAAGTATAGATAGAAACCAATGCTGACGCTACCCCACAGATCAAGTTGGCCATAGTTCCCCGCGCACCCAGCCTACATCCTGCATAAAAAGAGGGGTATGAATCCACGACAGCACCTACATCTTCGAGTCCTCTGTAATATGGGTACTTCTCTTATGGGGCCGTAACCTCGTAAGTCCTTTTTCGCACATTCCACATAGTCCGAGGCCATCAAATCCTGCGTGACCACGCCAACCCGGGGCAAACATTTCCCGACTACATACACAGGACACTTGCAGTGCCACGCCGCTCTCTACACTCTCATCCCTGCGCGCGCGCTCAACGAATACTCGCCTTTTGATGGCCGCGGTGAGTAGGGCGCCATGGCACGCGCGACCTTCCCTTTGAAAGTCGCTCGAGTGAGAAAAGTCACACGTTGGGTAAGCTTCGTTCTCGCTGCTTTGCTGCTTTGGAGGCATGCGTGTAGGTCCGCGGACGACCTCCATATAAAGTACAGGTTGTATATCATAGATGTATCAAGGACTACAGTACAACCTGTTGCCCGGTTCGACCTCCGCTCTATCCTGATGCTTCATTCTTTTGTCAATCGGGCTGGTGATGATTCAAATACTCTTTGATAGCAACAACCCACTACATACACTGAAAGCAATTCAATGCAATGCTCACTGCTCATTTGACTGGCAATAACTAATAAACTAAGACGCGAAGAACTCGATGGAACTAGGAAGATATGAACAACCTGTTTTTCACTCGGAGTTTGACATAGCTCGGTAACTTGTATTCCGCGGCATCTTTCGAAGTGCTCACAGCATTGGTTTCTAATACAAATTCCAGAGCGATTAACAAATCTCGTCAAATCCGTGCCACATGACATCCGAAGTTCGATCCATCATTGCAACAACGCGCCTTTACCTTCATCATCGAGTGTATTCACCCGGGCGTCATGTCGTCGAGGAGATCCAAGCGATCTACCCATGAAGACTCCAAGGCAGCGAGCGTCATGAACGCCAGCTTGCAAGATCAAGGCGATGCGGAGAACGTTGAGTTGGTCACTCCGGGAGCTCGAAGCGGCAAGTCAGAGCGCTCAGAGGCACATGCACCCCACGCTTCTCAGGAGGGAGCGGAGGGGAAACCAGGCGAAGAAGCTGAAGGTGTGTTGCAGACTTGGAGCCTCACGGGTATTTGCTGATCAGTTGTTATCTAGCTGGTCAAAAGCCGACGCACGGTGGTTCGAATCCGATTCCTGTCGCTGCAGAGGCTATCAAGAAGACAAGGTTTGGGATGAAAAAGGACCAGACGAGTGGGATGAAGAAGGAGAAGGAGTTAAGAGACACACAATATTCGAGTCCTTCGGGTAGTGCGTACCCTGCATCGCGTTTTCCACACATCACTGATGAGCGCCTACAGCTTTCGACTGCACAAAGAAATATCCTCCGCATAAGCGCTACGAGGAGCTGCACAATGGCGCGCGCGTATGGCTCACGTACAACGACGAGGCAGCGGTCTTCGACACGGAGATAGTCGCGAAGCAGCTGACAGTCTCGACATCCTGCTTGTATTTGTACGATGATTCTTTGCCTTAAGTTGTCTCATTTACTGAAAAGTATCCAGGCCGGTTTATTCTCCGCCGTTCTCACGACGTTTGTCGCACAGACCTCGCAGTCACTCTCAACAGACAACGCCGCGGTCACCGTTTCGCTTCTCGGCGAGCTTGTTGCTCTTCAGCGCGCAGCGCTAACGGGTGCCTCCCTCTCCGACATTGCATCCGCCAATCTTTCACCAGCCATTGAGCGGACAAGCATCTGGGTGAACGCGCTCTGGTTCACCAGTCTTGCTCTGAGCTTATCATCGGCGCTTCTCGCAGTCTTGTCCAAGCAGTGGCTGCGTCAATATGTCTCCTTCATCGCAGGGTCTGCTCGCGAACGCGCGTTGATTCGACAGTTCCGGTATGATGGGATGGAAAAATGGGCTGTGCGGACGATTGTCGGACTTCTTCCCATGATCCTTCACCTTGCCCTTGGTCTCTTCCTTGCTGGACTCGTCGTTTTTCTTGCACCGCTGCAGCGCGGCATCGCTATCTCGGTCGGGACCATTTCTGGGGCGTTGTTCATCGCCTATTCCGCGTCTATCATCATCGCTGTTGTCCATGTCCAATCCCCTTACCGTACTACATTTTCCGACATTCTCTCCACATCGTTTTGCTGGATTTTCGCTACTGTCTACCCCATCTTCCAGCCAAGGTTGGGTCTCCCCAAGGCATCGGTTGAAAGTACTGCTCGAGCTGCCGAAAAGAATCT
This sequence comes from Cylindrobasidium torrendii FP15055 ss-10, assembly GCA_000934385.1. Taxonomy (NCBI): domain Eukaryota; kingdom Fungi; phylum Basidiomycota; class Agaricomycetes; order Agaricales; family Physalacriaceae; genus Cylindrobasidium; species Cylindrobasidium torrendii. Next base: position 18,486 of record KN880742.1, read on the forward strand.
GGCGGTGTGTTTGGAGGAGCACGCTGGCGCTACACAGGCATGTCGCGCCCTTCTATGGCTTCATAACACTACTGGGAGCGTATCCGCCAAAACCCTAATCAAGAATTCTTTGGGCGCATTTCCATCCGGATTTCAGTGTGGGAGCCAGCTGTCTATCCACCGGAATGGCCGCCGTTTCCTGCTCCTACTTGGGCTGAGGCATGGGAGGCTATTGAAGCCAAGTTTGAGTCTGACGAGGCCGAGAAAAAGGCGAAGAGTGAGGGGAAGGCGCGAGGGACCAGAGAACGATTTGGGAGTGGAGCTTGGAAGCTTGTCCGCGAGAAGTTACGCGGCGGCGGCGGCGTGTTACCAGAGACGCTCGAGATAGTGTGAAAGACCGGGATGTTGGGCGACGAGGAAGGCGTGACACAGGCCCATTTGCTTGACAGTCATATTCGATACGCCATTAATACACTGGAAATGGATGCTCAGATTTGTCCATCAATGCTGCGTCGCGAAGAGCTTTGCATCCCAGCTTGCTAGTCAGGATATGCGAGTGGGGCGATTCGGAACAGAAAAAGCACGACGGAGTGCATTCAACATACGAGCAGGCGCCGCGACAAATGGTGATAGTCACGGTGATAGCGTCTTCGGAGCTAATGATCGATCCCAAGCGCGTCTTGGTTCCGAACCATCATCATCCCCTTTTCCTGCAACCTACCTGTCCTGGACACGCAGTAAACACTTCCGTCCGAAATTTCACCAACCCGCCAGGGAAACCGTGTTCTCGCAACTAGGCATGCGACAAACACCCATTCTGGATATTGCGTTCGATGGACTAGCTTATGGGCAAAGACAGCAAGGTCTGGGGTCTGAGCGGCGGCGCGAGGCTGATGCGAGCGAGGGAAAAAGTGTGATTGGGAGCGTGTGCGAGAAAGTATTCGGTTTATTGGATGTGCTTTTGAGCAAGGTGTGTTCTTCGTCCATGTTCTGACTTTCCCCGCGTTCTGCATTTCCTCATATTCTTTGTCCCTGGGGACCGTGTCAACAATCGTATTCTGCGCTCTTTCTATCCCTTACAATGTCCTCCTTCATATATAGCCTAACGCGCTGCAGACCACCTCGACTAGGAGAATCCGTCTACACGTACGACTGGACAACCTGCTCGCAGCGCGGCATCCCTCGGTACCACCGTTTCTCCGCCCGCGCAACGCCCTCTCATGTGTCCTGGCCTGGCTGCAATGCTGGATACACGCGCGTTGATGCTCTGGCGAGCCTCTCGCGCTCGCACCACGAAGGGAAACAGCCTGTGCCAATGGGTGGTTGACGAGGTACCGACGACAGCGCCTACACTTTCTATGATGATCGTGCTGGACGGTGTCATGGGCCAGCTGCGATCTCGTACGTCCTTATCCACTCTACCTACACCAAAGCTCGACTGTCCTCGCAGGCTCCCCACTGTGAATGCACTTCTCTCGCCGACCTGCACATTTGGACTGCGACTTGGAGTACCGCGACTCGTTCTACAAGCCCACCTCTGCGCCTGCGCCCATGAAGACAACATGGTCACCTCCACCGTCGACTGCGAGGGAGAGTACACCATTGTGTTCGATAACTTCGCCGAGCTGGTCTCGAGCTTGCTTCTGTGCGCAATGGGATCGAGTACTAGTCTGGTGGTACTTAGTGTACCGTAAGTCTGAGCCTATCTGGTTATGAAGAAAGGCTGACGCTGCGTTTGTAGGTCCTTGAACAATCCTCGCTCGAACGGAGGAGGGTAGTATATCACGGCTACGACATAGAGCCCTTTCAATTTGGATATTTCTCTGAGTTGTGCCGTCTGTTGCTCGAGCCATGTATGCGTAAATACAACAAATCTTTGAATATGGCATACATGCGATTCAATAACGCCTTGCTCTATTCTAGAGAAGTCTGATATGAAAGCCTTATACGTTGCTTATATGAAGTCAGTCCTTACTGTATGGAGATTTTCGATGGCTGAGAGGACCCTGCACTGGCGCGTCGGCTCAGTCTTCTCCGGTCATCTAACTCCATCACAGCCTGTGACGCATGAACATACTCTTCTCGTTCTTCCCGCCATCATCGAAGTTTTCGTATCCAAAAGAGCGCGATGAGCTTGAGGAATGTTGGACGTCCTTCTGCAGAACAAGACCAAGGCGGCAAAGACAGCGCTGAATTGGTCACTTCAAGGGCTCGGGACTCGCGCTCAGAATGCTCAGATAGATGCGCATTTAAAGTGGTAGAGGAAGAGAAATCTGACGAAGACGATGGTAGTAAGTTGTTACATACTATAGTTCAATCTGATCTTTTCTAACCACGGCCATCGGTCACTGCAGGTCAAAAGCCCATGCGCAGTGCTACGAACTCACTCCCTGCAACTGCAGCACCATTCAGAGAGACGAGGTTTGGATTGAAGAGGGATAACACGAGTGGGAGAAAGAAGGAGAATGAGTCGAAAGACCCACAAATCACAGGGAGTGTGTTCTGAGTCTCACGTTCTCTGTGCGTCTCTGACAGGCGTGTACAGCCGGTGACTACACAAAGAAGTATCCTCGCGACAAGCGTTATGAAGAGCTGCATAACGATGCCCGGGTCTGGCTGACCTACAACGATGAGGCTGCAATTTTTGATGCCGACATGGTCGGTGAAGCAGCCGACAGTCTCGATATCCTGCTCGTATTTGTACGCTGTCTTTCGAGACCCCGCTGCTCCATTGACTGATACATTCTCAGGCTGGTCTCTTCGCTGCAGTGCTCACAACATTTGTCGCACAAACCTCACAGTCGCTATCACCAGACAACGCCGCTATCACTGTCTCGCTGCTCGTTGAGCTTGTTGCTGTTCAGCGGGCTGTGCTCACCGGTGCGTCCATCTCCGACATCGCATCCGCCGATGTTGCACCGGCCATCGAGAAGACGAGTATCTGGGTAAATGCGCTCTGGTTCACAAGTCTCGCATTGAGCCTAGCATCTGCGCTCCTCGCAGTGCTATCCAAACAGTGGTTACGCCAGTACGTCTCTTTCATCGCCGGGACCGCTCGCGAGCGCGCGCTCATCCGACAATTCCGCTACGATGGGATGGAGAAATGGGCTGTACGCACCATCGTTGGTCTTCTTCCCACAATCCTTCACGTTGCCCTCGGTCTCTTCCTCGCTGGGCTCGTTATCTTTCTCGTACCACTACAGCAGGGCATCGCCATTTCTGTTGGCATCATTTCCGGAGCGCTGTTCGTCGCCTATGTCGCGTCCATCATCATTGCTGTGGTCCATGTCCAATCGCCCTACCGTACTACCTTCTCAGATATCCTCTCCACGTCCCTCCGCTGGCTCTTTGGCAGCGTTTACCCTTTACTCCAGGCGAAGATGGTGTTGCCAGAGGTTACGCTTGCACCCACAGCTCGAATGGCTGAACAAAGGTTGGCGGTATGTCTAGAGGAGCATATCGGCGCCACGCAAGCTTGCAATGCCCTTCTGTGGCTCCACAGCACCACGGGGAATATGTCTGCAAAAACATTGATCATGAACTCGTTGGGCGCATTTCCCGACAGATTCTTTGAAGGGACTGCGCAACGCAAAATATTCACTCAGCTCAGTAATGGGTTCGGTCCGAGCGCGCAAGACGCCTATCTTTGGGAGCAGAACTTTCCCAAAAACACGATCGACGACTGGGAGCTTCTGTTCAGGTTAATGGTGGCTTTTGACGAGGACACCAATTCATATGGTCCTCGTTTTCCTGTCCTGAGCGATCATCTGGAGTCTGACGTCGGCGTGGCATTGGCCTATCTTGCATCTTCAGTGCCCTATCGCCAATACTTGCGCAACTCGCCTTTCTCAAACGAGCGTTACATTTCCCTGTATAAAGCTATACAAGGCCTTTTCCATGGAGGTTCCAACTTGGTTCTCTTGTACCATCTTCCACCTGATTGCGGCAACTCTTATGTTTATATCGTCAACGTCCTTGGCTCTGCTCCCCCTTCGGTATGGAGTAACCTCGTTCGTAGACAATCCTGGTTCACTCGCCTATCTCCACGTCACCTCGACGATTGGCCCGAGCACATCAACCTTCGAGCATACCTCGAGCTCATAAACTCTGCAAGGCATGTAGAGAGTTACTCGGCCATTTCGTCCGTCTTCCAAAATCCTATCGACTTCCTCACCTTCATCCGCCCCGTCTTCGAGAAGCTCGGATGGTACGATGTCAGTACACGCCGCATCCCGACCATCCACAAGTCCGTAGCACCCCTCTTCGTCGGATTTCCCGCTGTCTACGATATAGACGTGCTCGAGGCTGACTCTCCACCGCTTGACGAGGACGTAGTCTGGAAACCAGCTGTCTACCCAAAGGAGTGGCCACCGCTTCCTGCTCCGACCTGGAAGGCGGCATGGTTCGACTACCAATGCTCTTACAGGGATAGCGTTGGCCACAAAGGTGTACGGAGCGAGGGAAGCCCGTCAGCGACTGGAGAACGACGATTTAGAAGCGGTATTGGAAAGCTTGTCCGCCAGAAGTTTTGGGGTGACGCGTTGGTAGACGAGAGTACCACAATGGTATAAGATTCGCGGGTCGCGAGTAGGGAAGAGGCGGCGGAGCAGGAGGGTTCAGCGTGCAAGTTGTGTCTGTTATTCAGGCACATGTGGCCGGTATGAGAGCCGCCTGAACTCCTAAGTACCAAGTGGTAGATACTAGTCATCAACTGATACGGTATTCGAATTGTACTCGCTGAATCGAAGGTAGTAATCTTGACCTATGAACTCATTCTTCCGTCCAAACTATGTGATGTACATTCAGTTGTGGTAGTCGCAACCTTGGCAACACCAGCATACCCATTTGCTGTTCAAATTCGGGGTACGAATTAGGTTGGGGTCGTTGAGATCTCCTTGTCGAAGTCCGAGTCGCTACCCAGCGCCTCGTCCACGCAAGAGAGCGACATATCATGCGTGATTTCCCCGTACGCGGCAAATGGAAAGGGAAGGTCAACTTGCTGGCCGTAGAGTACGCGGCGCGGCGCAGCTAGGAAGAAATGAGAGGGATTGAGGGCTGCGCTGATAGAGAATGCGCACGCGGCTATTGAACGAAAAAACTGCCTTGTTTTCGAGGACATTAAAGCGCATGAGTACACCACCCTCAACGGCATGACCATGACTGGTAGGCCGTGTCTAATACCAAGTCAGGATTTATGAGAGCGCTGAGTAGGAATACGAAGCGTACCCGGCTGTGCGACGCAACAGGTCGCGAAACAGGCCTCTTCCTAGCTTGGACCCTCGAAAAATATGCCGAGTTTTGGACTGTGGCCGTTCAGCCAGCGAAGAGGATAGCCTTTTGCCGCAGTTGATAGCTGGAGTGTCTCGAGGATCGTGCATGCAAGTCCATCGCCCGGGAAAGACGACGCCAAGGTTTGCGGCCTGTAGTGGTAATTCGCGTTAAAACCAAAGAGGATTGATTGGTGTATATACGCACCTGAAAGTACTTCAATCACAGGCGCTTCGTACACGCATGAGACCACTCCTTTCCGTTCAATCCTGGCAGAGGATTTGATGTGCCGCTTGCCAAAGAACACATCGTCCCTAAATGTGCATTGTTGTCCATCGTGCACTTATTTGGCGGCTCTTAATTCAAGATGGAGGTGGGGGCGTCCAAGTCGAAGGTGCAATCCGACCCGTCTTGACGCCTATTCATCGTGGAAGGTATAACCGGTGGTGGTTGTAAGAGGAAGAGTGATGTTTGCCTGCCGGCGATGGCTTGAGCTCGATCACGCTTGCTTGACCATCCCATTCGAATTTACCATTGTCAAGGATCGTCCAGTTCGAGTATCACATTGCTCAACGCATTGTCCATACAACCAACATTTCTACTTTGGCAAGCCCGGATTCTATTGCACATTGGAATGCCCTCGCACGCGCTTGATTTCCTATGATAGTGACTTTCTTTTTCTACCGTTCGTACTCGTCGAATATCCCACGCGCTGTTGCGCATTTATTCTGACTGAAGAAATCAAAGACGACTCTTGAGACTGGAGCTTATTGTATCTAAGAGAACACTGCGGTGTGTATTGAGTCTGACCCAGGTGAGTTCATTACACTCAATGTAAGTACACGAGGCCCGGCGATTTCATTGACCGAGCGCCTAACAGCCTTCTCAATACAAAGGTGACATCGCAAACATCACAGCATGTGCGTGACACGCACTTCGTACTCTTCCCACCACCATTCACACGTCTCAAGCAGAACGCTATGTCGGGGAACTCCAAGAATTTTGTGTACAGAAGCATCCAGGTGCCGAGCGGTATGAACGACCATCGAGACGAAGGCGACATGGACAGCGTCGAGCTGGTCACTCCAGGAGTCCGAAGCGCCCGGTCAGAGCAAGTCGAGGAACGTAGATCTCCTGCCACGTCTGTAGAGGACGTGGAGGACGAAGGGTTAGCATCACTAAATTGTTAAAATCATTTTGATCGGTTGTGACCCTCCACACAGGCGACAATATCTCGCCGTCAGCTGCAACCCTCGGAATATCTCAGAACACGAGCCTAATAGTGAAGCGTTTTCACTTTCCGTGGCAACCCATCATATTGTATATGACATCCTGGAATCTGCCACACGTATTCTGAACATTTCGAGATATTCTCAAGGGTTCCCCCACACTGACAATCCAATTGGGGTCAAATTCCTGCGCCGTTACTACTAGGGGGTCTGGTTGATTGTCCTTCACTGCGGGCAAAAATTGGGACAATGCGGCACGTTGGCATTTGGTCAAATGAAGGAGTGCTATTGGCATGCGAGTTGTATGTACAGGTATAAGGGAAGAAAGCTATGTAAGTCTGTAGTAGTATGTTGTCGGTCCGGCGGCTGCGGGATAGTCTGTGCGGCGGGCAACGACGCGCTCCTCTGTTCCTCCTCAAACGGAAAGGTCGCTGGGACCGCAGTCGGCGGCTTGAACATGTGCTGTGTTAGTTCTGGGTCGTGTCAGTCAACAAATGCGACGCACCAAGGCAACGGCTGCCTAGCCGCGTTGCTCATCCTCCCAAGATCCTCCGCGGTGTCTTGACGAAGTCGACGGTCCGGTTCCTAGGTCTAAGTCAGCTGCAACAGATTGTCAGTATCCAAGTAACCAGGACCTAGAGTTACG
>KN880743.1:0-25527 GCA_000934385.1 Cylindrobasidium torrendii FP15055 ss-10
GTAGGTAAAATAGCGGCAGGGATTCACCAAGATGGAATCCCTTACCGCCGGCCCATGGCCACTCGAAGAGGGTAGTATAAGATAGAAAAAGTAGTAGACGAACCTTTGAAAATGAGATGCACGAATGAGGACAGACAATGATGTTCGCTGGCAGAACTGGACGACGCGCTGTGTTTGGCGAACGGCATGCTTGGCAACAAACAAACAAGGTCCCGAGTACATACCACGTGAAAGCCACGTTGATTTCGTCCATATATGGTCACAAAAAAATAAGAGATGGTGTCGTGCAAGCAGCCTAGAAACAATTAACGTTCCTACGTCACGGTTTGTTAACATCCGCATTCTCTCCTCCCATCAAACACTTTAGGCTGAGTCTTTAGCACCATAATTTGGCCAATCCAAGTCGAATGCTTCGCGAAATGCAAGCTACTTGAAATACCATTATACCGGTGAGAGGAGCCCGTCGATGTAACACCTTCCTGGCAATGGCAGCTGGCGGCGGAGCAGACTTGTTTGACCGTACAGAGCAACATATGGCGCCTTGGACAGAGTTGCATTGCCGCGACGGGTATTTCCCCTCGCTATTTTGGCGCAATCTGTCCTCAACGGCCTGCAATATGGCGCTTTGCCTCATCGCGGTTGTCTTTGTCGTGTGTCGAAGCAGGGCCGAGGTACCCATTGTGTGTGTACCCCCATGTGAGTTTGCTCTAATCCGCCCGTTTCTAATTCCAATAACAGAAGTCTAGCTCGGACGAAACGGAATACTGTCATTGCCGCCTGGGTCCACCACTCGTGCTCCCTATAGTTAGATCTTTGCGCTCTAATAATGGGACACAATCACGCCCCCACGCTTCGACATGAAGTGATCGCTCGTGTTGAGCTCTATCGCTTCCTTCTGCCCAACCAGCTGCCAGTGGAGCGGCTTCGTATGCACAAGTCCATCACCCTCCTGGAGATGCAGCCGGGCGGACGTATAAAAGCCAATGTGCTTCCCACATTTCATTCATCGAACTGATCAGTCCATCCTTCGCCATGAAGCTCAGCCTCCTCGTCGTTTCTGCTGCCATCTCCTTCGCCGCTGCCAACCCAGTCAACAAGGGACCTGGCCCAGTCAAGGTTCCCCTCTCCAAGCGCTTCAGCTTCCGCGCGGATGGCAAGACCAAGCTCCCCGACGTCGACCGTGCTCGTGCTTCTGCTTTGCGCCAGGGTGGTGGCTCGAGGCAGAACCTTCTCAGGCGCGATGGCGACGAGACTGTCCAGAACGTTGCCACGGTCTACACCGCATCCATTGGAATCGGCGAACCCGCTACTCAGTGTATGTTGGACATTCCCGCGTTCAATACGCACATACTCATTGTTTCTCTCTCTAGACACCCTTCTGATTGATACGGGCAGCTCGAACACCTGGATTGGCGCCAACCAGACCTACAAGGAGACTGACACTAGCAAGGATACTGGAGACACAGTCGTAAGTCCACCATTTGGATAGGGGAGCTTGAAATTCACTCCACTACTACAGTCTGTCTCCTACGGCTCCGGTTCTTTCTCTGGAAAGGAATACACGGACAAGGTCACTATCTCGGACGGCTTGGTTATCGACAGCCAGTCAATCGGAGTCGCCGACGAGTCTCAAGGGTAAGCTGGCTAGCACTGATTCTACACAATGAGCTAACGAGCGGCTAGTCTTACGGGCTTTGATGGTATCCTCGGAATTGGACCGGTCGCCCTGACTGAGGGAACACTATCCGACTCGTCGAAGACCATTCCCACTGTCACCGACAACCTTGCCGACGCTGGTTCCATCAAGAAGAACGCCATTGGCATCTTCTACGCTCCCGCATCAGAGGATGACACCGCCGGCACTCTCACTTGGGGCGGCGCCGACTCCTCGTTGTACACTGGTGACCTCAACTATGTGTACGTCAATTTTGTTCAATCTCATCGACACTCACTGAACATTCCACAGGCCAATCACGAGCACTTCGCCTGCAAGCGCCTACTGGGGCGTTGACCAGGACGTTGCATACGGAGGCAGCAGCATCCTTGATAGCTCTGCTGGCATTGTCGACACCGGCACCACCCTCGTTCTTCTTGCCACCGATGCCTTCGACGCATACAAGAAGCAAACTGGTGCCAAGGAGGACTCGGCCACTGGCCTCCTCAAGATCACCAAGAGCCAGTACAGCAAGCTCTCCGATCTTACCTTCACCATTGGCGGCACGGATTACACCCTCTCCCCCAACGCACAGATCTGGCCGCGCTCGCTCAACGCAGACATTGGCGGCGACGCAAACTCTATCTACCTCATCGTCGCGGATTTGGGCTCGCAGTCCGGCCAAGGCCTTGACTTTATCAACGGATACTCATTCCTTGAGCGCTTCTACACTGTGTATGACACCGAGAACTCCCAGGTTGGTTTCGCGGAGACGAAGTACACTGACTCGACGGCGAACTAGAAGACGTAGACCACACTTGTTAACAGTGCACTTTGTATATACCCTATTGTGGTTGTAGGCCTATGTGTGCATGTAATATTTATCTGACTTGCAAAGAAACGCTTTGATCCATTGTTCTCCCGGCCCTAAAGTTGAATTAGCTTCGCCAAGCATCGATCCAAACTGATTTCATAACCGTACTGTCATAGAAGATTCCTTGACCGCCAATCCTGGCGCCGCCGCTCCCACTTTACTCAGACTGCATTATACGTGCCATCCGTCGGAATGTTATTAGAGGCTCCGCCAAATGCGCTGTGGGATATTGCCGACTCCATGCCCCGTTCAACCGACTGCCGTAACCTTGCCTGGGTATAAAGGCGCGCCTAACGACATGAAATCCTGTCGTCTCTTCTCGCCATGAAGTTCAGCACCGCCGTCGTCTTCGCCGCCGCTGCCTTTTCAGTCGTCGTGGCGCCGCCGCCGCCTTCGAAGCCGGCACCGAAATTCCCCATGGTTCGGCTGGCGAAGCGCTTCGAGCTTCCTGGCGATGGAAAGACCAAGCTTCCCGACCTTGACCGTGCACGGGCTGCTGTCCATCTCGGCCTTGACTTGCACCTCGGAATCAAGCGCGACGGGAAGACGTCGAGCACATTGGCGACGAACGCTGCTACAATTTATACCGCGTCCGTTGGCGTTGGTTCTCCTGCGACAGAGTGTACGCTCCTTTGTTCCAATACGTGCTAGTCTTCTAATGGCGAATCAGACAACCTCATCATTGATACCGGGAGCGCGAACACTTGGATAGGCGCAGGTCAACCTTACCAACAGACTTCGACGAGCAGGGATACAGGCGAGACTGTCGTAAGTTTCATTTCTGTGCTCTTGGGTGTGGGTTTCTGATGTCGCTTTTTAGCAAGTGGCCTACGGAAGTGGCTTCTTTTCCGGCGAAGAGTACATCGACCAAGTCACAATCGCGGACAACCTGGTCATCGACAAGCAGTCCATTGGCGTCGCCGATAAATCAGCAGGGTACGCTTGCTGTCCTGCTTACCTGGTCTTTTGCTGAAGCTCTCTAGGATATACAATGCTGATGGCATTCTCGGCATTGGGCCCGCAATCTTGACCACTGGTATGTCGCACCTTCTTCTAGCGACGTACACACCCTCACGGTTTCGATAGGCAGCACTCCCTCGCACCGGGAAATACCAACAGTCACGGATAATTTGGCTGCGTCAGGAGCAATTAGCAACAATGCAGTCGGCATATTTTTCGCGCCCACCACCGAGGCAGATACCACCGGTGTTCTCACATGGGGTGCGCCATCTATCACATCGTTGTGCTACACCTACTGATTTGGTTTGTAGGCGGCGCAGATCCAGCGTACTACACCAGCAAGCCAAGATATGTCCCAGTGACTCGAACGCGACCGGCGAGCGCGTATTGGGGAATCGACCAGTCCATCATGTACCACAACCAGACCCTAATGCCTCTGTCTGCTGGAATCGTCGACACTGGCAGTACACTGCTTCTCCTTGCTACAGACATCTTCAAAGCATACAAGAGTGCGACTGGCGGCCAAGAGGACGCTGCCACTGGACTGCTCAAGATCACCAACGAGCAATACGCTGGGCTATCCAACCTCGACTTCGTTATCGGTGACAACACCTTCTCGTTGACGCCAAACGCGCAAATATGGCCTCGCTATCTTAATACGGCTCTGGGCGGAGACGCGAATGCTATTTACTTGATTGCGGCTGATATGGGTGCCCCGTCTGGGCGAGGGATGGATTTTATTAATGGCTACACCTTCCTAGAGAGGTTCTATACGATTTATGATACGACTAACTCGCGAGTGGGCTTTGCGGAGACGGAGTATACATACTCTGAAGCCAACTAGCGGGTACTTTACTTATTGTAGTGTTCTCGATTACTTGAAACTTCATTATAATGACAGTCAACGCAACGCAATGCATATGTTTCGTGCTAACCCTCATGCAACTCCCTAGCTGGAAGTCCTTTCAGTCTACCAAGTTGAGGCCGCCTCTTTCAAGTAGCTGACTGCTCCCCCAGATCCACAAACCCGCAAACCAGTGCGACATCCAGGTCTCATAATCCTTCCTTAACCTACTGCCGTCAGGCTCGAAACACTCACAAAACCAGTTGAGTCGAATCATAGCGTTCCCACCAAGTTCTGTCTCCCAATCCAGAAAAAGTACATTGACGTGGTCAACACCGCAAATGCACCGTAAAACTACAGCAGGCAAGTAGAATGAACGTAGATCCCATAAACGAAATAAATAGACTATTCAGAGCAAGCACAAACGACCCGGGAAAGTTACATGTGGGCAAATGGGAAACTTTAGAGCCATGAGCGCTTTGAGCGCACCATGCGGCCACCTGCGGGGAAGTCACGGACGCGACGGCCGTTACCACCGAATCCACCGAAGCCGCCGCGGCCTCCGCCGTTACCAGCGTTGGCGTTGGCGCCGTTGGCGTTGTTGCCACCGTTGTTGTTCTTTCCGTTGTTCCTGCCGTTGCCGTTGTTGTTGTTGCCGTTGTTGTTTCCAGCGTCGGTAGCAGTGGCAGTGGCGGTGGCAGCAGTGGTGGTCGCAGCAGCAGTACCGGCGTTGCCAGTAGCAGTGGCTCCGCCGAAGGCGTTACCAAGCTTGCCGACAGTTACGGTCTTGATGTTCGAGACTGCGAGTCGATGAGTGAATGGGTTTCATGGAGGAAGCGAGGGGAAGACATACATCCACCAACGAGCGAGTCGACAACGGCAGTGTTAGGCTCACCGACACCGGCGTTTCCGAGGTTGATGCTGGTGATCTTGCCGTCAGCGAGATCCTGGGCGGCTTGCTGGTTTGCCTGGTCGGTGTCGATCTTCGGGCAAGGTCAGATAAAGAGTAAACCAGAAGAAATGGGACGAGACGTACGAGGTCGAACTTCTGGGAGACGACGAAGCCATCGGCGTTGACGGAGATGTTGGAGCTAGCGGCGAGCGAACCCATAGCGTTCTCGATGGCGAGCTGGACGGCCTTCTTGAGATCAACAGCCTGTTGGGTGTCGAGGACAGCGTTGGCCTTGTTGAAACCAGTAGTCGAGTTTCCACCGTTGGGGTCAGCGTCGGTGTGGCCAGCCATGCCGTCAATGGGGACTAAGAAAGATGAGTGTGGCGAATTCATCATTTGCGAAACTACACACCATCGATGGCAGTTCCAAGGGCAGTCTTGAGCTCGTCGATGAGGTCGGCGGTCAGTTCCTGGCGCTTGGAAAGCTCACGGCCCTCGTTCTGGATCTCGGCATCGATGGAACGGCGCTGGGCAAGGAGGTCGGCCATCCTCGCTTGGCGCTTGTTCATGGTGGGCTGCACGTCACGAACATAGAAGACAGAGCTGCTTTGGACATCACGTTCCAGGCGGTTGCCGCCCTTGCGGTTACGACCTCCGGTGTTGGCGTTGGCTCCAGTGTTGGCGTTAGCGTTGCCCGAGTTGTTGTTGCCGTTGTTGTTGTTGTTGTTGTTGCCAGTAGCGGTAGAGTTGCCTGAGGCAGATCCGGTACCAGCTTAGAGCAATTGAGCATGGATGTAACGAATCAAGTTGGTAAAAACACACCTGACACTGCAATGCAACCACCGAAAGGTCCAGCACCGTTTGCAACGGAGTCCTCGAGACCTTGGCCTCCGTTGTTGAGGCGGACCAGGCAGACATCGCCTGTGGTACCACCAGTGCAGGCCTTGGGGTCATCGAGCTGAACAATCATCTGCGAATCTGCGGGGCCACCACTGAGAGAAAATGAGCTGATTACTCGGAAGATAGCACCAGAAAACGCACCGAAGGAGACCGTTTGCGCCAGGAACCTGTTGAACGACCGAGATGGCTTTCCAATCCTTGCCAGTTGCGTCTGTGTTGACCATAGCCACGAAGGGTCCTCCACCATCGGCGTTGACTTGGTGAACAGTCAACTCGATGGTGCCGTCTGCGTTGACAGTGGGGAGCTGGCCGCCGCCCTGTTTGAGCGCGGTGGCCATAGCGTCCTCAAGTTTGATAGAGCCACCCATAAGCGTCGCACCACATGGGTCTAGACAACGGATTAACATCGGATTGCGGTCATCGGCTAGAGGACATACCAGTGAGGAGATCCTTCAACACAGGTGTGTCGAGTTGGCATGGCTGCTCTGCCGTGCAGTTGCGGGGGACAGAGTCGGCTACGACAATCCATCAGAATTTGCGCAGCAAGAGTGAAGAGGAAAGGGATACGCACTGACACCAAAGCCGAACGTTGAGACACCGTTCGCGCCCTTGATAGCGGTGACGACGGCGTGACCCAGCGCAGCTGGTGCAAGAGACAAAATCGAGGCGAAAATGACAGCTTTCATGATGAACAAAGGAGTCGCGAAAGGGTGTCAAAGGAGGGAAGTTGAGTGAATGTGCGTAGAGGCTCAGCCAAGAATAGTCTAAAAAATGAAAGGCAAGCAGAGACCAGCTACTACCCGAGTAGAGTGAAAAGGATGGGAGAGGAAGACGAAGGAAGGGAAAAAACCCGTGAAGATTGGAACGTTCTGGGCGGCCTTTTATAATTGCCTCTCACCGGACTTTTGCCTGGCGGCCGTTTCCGTTCCACGAGTTGTCATGGAACAGTCTGTTACAACGAGGCGTTCCTTCATCTTCCTGTCCATCTGGCACGAGAAAGAGAAAAGCGGCAGTATGAGGCCGACCGACTGCATAAACATGGATGTAGTCTATCGTAGACCGCCCTCACTCGTTACTGGCAGCTGAGCAAAGCACCGCCACCCGTTATTTGTCCATCCCATTCCGCTGGTGCTCGTTCAATCCAGGCCCGTGGGTCATTTTTCTGATGTGATGGCCCCAGCCCGTGGTAGGCAGAGAACCCACAGTTTGGTTACAATCAACAAAAACCATCAAGGCGCATAGCTACCAATCAGCGTGGAAATGTCAGCCTAATAGCCGCGTCTTCCGTCCAACTACATACGTATTTTTCGTGCACTGAGCCTCCACTATGCGCGTAAGGCGTGGTCATACGAGGTCCCAGCACACCTGTAATAAGTATTATACCCCCCAATCTGGTCGTCCGCCGCACGTACAGGCGCACACACACCAGAACGACAACTTTGCAGCTTGAAGAATCAGTTTATGCCAAGCTTTGCAATGTAAGCCAGGCACAACCTAAGCCAATAGGAACCCACTGTGTCCATTCGATACATCCAATGGGATGGCAACAACCACCCTCGACCAATGAGGGTCGCGATACCCATATAGTAGTCCACACTTCCAGAATTAAACTTGCATAGTTTGTAAAGCGTGTTTGTCAAGGTCACCAGATAGTCAGTACAGTGACAACTTCAGTCCGGCAAAGGACTTGGTGTACACAGACGTCGAAATGACCTCTGGAATTGGCCAGCTGCGCAAACAGAGAAAACCGCAGCTCGTGTTCGAGGCCTAGAGTGCTTGAATCAGAATAGAAACGAAAGCCTTCAGTTAGTAGCTTGGACCCAAGCCATTGAGTGCGATGCAAACGCTGTTCGCGCCAGCAGAGACTCAACCAACCAGCTTCAGAATCAGACCAGATGTGCTGCTGTACGAGTGGGCTCGATTCTCCCGCATATCAGTTGTACACCAGAGCATCATGTTCACGAATAAATAAATATACAAAGCAACAGAAATAGCAAACATAGTGGCGCGCGCAGTCTATTGCCAGCTGTCTACAGCGTTGCGCACGAGAATGCGGGCGTTGTTCACAAAAGCGCGTATCAACTCGTCAAAGGCTGCACGTTCATGGTCCGATACATTAGGATCATTCCGATGGTGGGCCGCAGACAGCAACATTTCCGACCTCGTAAACTCAATCTCCAGTTCGTGCAGCACTTCATTCTGCGAGGGAGTGAGTAGACTGTGTTGGGAATTCGGCGGCGACGTACATGGCCATGTTGATTCATGGAAACTTGTGTCAAGTCTATAGTGAATTCTTCATGCATATAGCTGAGCCTATCCTTTTTTCGCGTAAAGTCAGCGGTGCCAATAGGTTGCGGTTCTGTGCGGTCAGATAGGCGGTGTATGGCACGACGAAATAGACTCAACCAACCTGGTATTTCCAAATTGACAGTAACACGCCAATCCGCGGCTCTTTTTGGGGAAAGGATATTGAGGTCACCGAGCTTCATTTTGCGAATGCACTCGACTACACTGCCCGTCTTTTCATCCCGCGTGACGCGAATCTTGTCGCGGTTGTCCGACGTATAGAACGAGTCAACCAAGTAGGAATGGCGATAGGAAACGGGAGACGCAGAGTTATCCGACTCTGTCTTCAACTTGTTGAGAAGTTGGTTGAAGTGTTTGTGTTGATGCTGAAGAGGTGCATGATAGGTGGTAGACACGTCCGCCGAGACCATGGACGTACTGCAGTCATATTCGATTCAAATGCACAACTGAGGCCGCCCGGGAGTGAAGGGGGTACCAAAACTTACTGTTAAATTAGCTCGTGCATACAGCCTGGCAGAAAACGCACTAGTCTCGACCATGCTGGGTATCCAAAGCCTGGGGCCTTTCACCATCTCTCTCACAATGCCTATCTTGGCCTCCACTTCTATGTTCCCCGCTACATTTGGCCTTGACATGATCATGGCGTGCACAAAATCGGCTATTTCCTTGATGAATTCGTCCATTGGCTCGACGCCCAGTATTGACAAAGAGAGAGGCGGGAGGACTGATGCGCCGTTAGATGACGAGGAGCGCTCGGGAGAGTCGCGTCGCGGGCGCTTGCGCGGAGGCGTACCAGAGGCCATGGTGGAGATGCGGATACCTGCGACCTGCCGCTTTCGGCCTCTCAGTCATGTCGGATGTCCGGTCCGCAATGCATGCTATTTAAGTGGTTGAAATGTCGTGTACTCATGTACTGTATTCAAAGCATGGCTACGTAAATACCCCTCTTCGTTTCTACTCCAAGGAAAATCGAGCCTACAAAGTAATCAGCTCACTGACTTCAACATCAGGTGCTACTTGCCCTAATTCTGGGTCCAAATATCTGAAGCGCCGGAACGATCAGTAAGAACAAGCCAGAAACGATTCTGATGACCGTGAGAGACCCTTTCTGCCGCTGAAGCGAGAAATACATACGCCGCCTCGCATCCAAAGGTCTGCAGAGCGCCATGTTTCTCAGCCCATGGCACTTGGAAATACGCGACCGCGAATCCACCAAGCGTTCTCGCCAAATTGATAAGCGCACTGATCTCGCCTTGATGTTTCGGGAAACAGTCATTGCAGTACGCGTCTGCATTCCGTTAGCCTCAGTTCCACCTCTCCAGTGACTTGGACACACATATAGCCACAGTCGCGATCATGATAGAAAGCTCTGCAATTCCCCACCCCATAATAACCGCAGCCGTACTAAGATGCTCTTGAATCCCTGCACCTAGGGTGACGAACCCACAGATGAACAAGGGAAGCGCGACATAGCACGCCCAAAGGCGGCTCTCCGCTTCGAAGACACCGTGGTTGCGGCGAATGCTGATGTTCATAATCCAGTCGTTGAGAAACCGTCCAACGAGCTCTCCAATGATCACAGCTACCTAGGTTTGAACCATGTCATTCGCCGAATCGAGTGCCAGAGGCGGCAGACGTACTATAGGTGTTCCATACGCGCCCGCGATCGCGTACGGGCTCCATCCAAATCCAAGCGGTTCTGGCTCTCCCAAGAAGACTGCATTGGTGACATTGATTCCAATCCCAAATCCAAACAGAACACCCTCGAATACTAGGATTGCTAGCAAGTGTGGTCGCCAGACGACCTGCAGGGGGCTCAAGATGCTCTGCGTCCATAAAATGCGATGCTTGGACATCTGAACGCCAGTAATTCCAATCAGGCTTTCGATGCGATAGCGCAGGCCAGAAGTCGTGGGTTCTGGAATAGGCTTGACGGTGCGGTCGTATGCTGTTTCCTCCATGAATAGAGCAATGAGGAGGACAACGACCAAGCCATATAGGCATCCGATCCCGTACGCCCAGCGCCAATCCTCGCGTGCGACGAGGAAACCAAATGCGAAAGGTGAGAGGAAGGGCGAAATGATGAAGCCCATTGTCCAGAGATTAAGCTAGTGACACCCAGATTAGTGGTCAGTAGTGCGCTTCGACATGCAAATAACACACCTTGCGCGCTTGCATATGGAAAGGGTACAGGTCTGTGACGATGTATAGGCCCTACACAAGATGAAGTTCTTCATCCAATATCATAAGTAGTACGTACAGTGACCTGAGATGTCGTACTGGACGTGGTAAGTTATAGAACTTGACATGGCACGGATGGTGGCTCACCCAAAGAAGGCTGATAAGCACCTCATTGCTTCGTGTACATTGAGTTTCTTTGCCTGCATCAGAAATGAAAACCAACACACCAGCAAACGTCGAGAGATTGGGCGCAAAGGTGCATCCCACAAGAAATCCAAGGGCAAGAAGCTGGATATCGCGTGAGTGAAGGTTACCATGCCCAAGTGAGAAACATACCTGGGACCAGAACAGTACAGGTAAGCGTCCGTACCGACGAATGACCATCACAGCAGCAAGACCACCCCAACCTATAGACCTCGTTAGTTACAATCCGTTCAGCGGCCCGGAACAAAGAAAAATGCTTCTTGTGCACAACACTGACGCCTGGCGCCATAGCTCATGTGGTAAGATAGAAAGGCATGTGAACAACGAGCATTCGGACTCACCTAACAGAAAGATGCTCCAGCTTGGATAAGAGGCGTAAGTGGTCGTATCATGGGATGGCGGGCGGCACATACTTCGAAGTAAGGTTGTTGATCTGGCCAACGGTCGTGTCGTACTCTTCCGCTAGTTTGAACAACGACGCGATTCCTACGTAAACGATACATATTAGTAGTCCCAGGACATGAATGGAAGGCTAGAACAATTGAAAGTCAAGCTCACCAATGCCACTATCGAAGTCCGGTACGATAGCTGCGAGCGTCATGATTGCCAGATGTACGCTTTTCTTCTTGCTGCTCCAGTTCTGGGGGTCCCGTACGGAGTCCGCAGGCTGCGGCCATAGTACCTTTGTACCATCCTTTGTAAGCTTAAGCCGGGCAGCCACGGCCTCGCCGAGCTCAGCGCGCGCTTCGCTGTTCAGAGAGTCAACATGGGCTCGCCAAACGAGGGGAGAGAGCTTCTCGACGACGAGGAAATGGAAGGTATATAGAATGAAGACGTGTACATACGCTGGATCGATAATGAGCCTTCCTGCGTGTTTCTCATGGTAGCTTGCAAGATCAATATCCTCTTCGTGGATACTAATGCTTGCTGTCGATGACTTGGAGTCCTTTGGCTTCTCCTTTTCTCGAGACGCGGGAATGGACATGCTTGCGGGAAACCAAGGCAGGTGTTACGGCGCGGAAGATCGAAGCAAGAGGAAGGTATTGGAGGTGCATTTTCCTCCGTATATATATTCATTCCGGCAAAGTGTCCTGATGACTTTTATATGCGGTCTTACGAAGCCACTCGAAATGTTACCGTAGCTGCTCTTCTCGTGTTGTTCACTTCGACTTTCCGATAAGTGGCGTGGAAATCGGCCTCATTTCAAATCACCTGCGCAATGGATCATTTGCGATAGGCTACCCAGCGGAGACAGAAGTATAATATATGGGCTTACCAGAGCAATGAACTCCCCTCCGATGAAGCTGTATGCAACGTCGCCAGTCCATATTCTTCCGCCTAGGGTATCAAGGGAGATATAATGGTCACTTGAAAACTCGGATATTCCGGTGTTTATTTACGTCGCCAACCTCACAGGCTACATGTTGTTTAAACATGGTGGTCAAGAGCAGAGATGCGTTCATCCCTCGATCACTTTCGCCTGAGTTGATCGCATCAAAAAGCGGGGGCGGGGAAAGTTCGTCCATTGAAATATCGTGGAGTGGCTCACGTTGGGGGAAAAGACTTGCGGAAGAAGCGCGAATGTTAAGTTTCGACACGATAATGTCAAGTTGAAGACCCATTTGCCTCTAGTAACTCAAACAACGTAATTTACCTCTCTCGTAGAGAACGTAAACGCCGGCGCCCGTTGCTTTGACCAGGCCAGTACAGAAGAGTATTTTTCAAAAAAAGCAATAATTCCTCTGATAGATATTCTCGGGATTCTCTACTTCACTGAAAAGTGCTAGTGATACTCTAATAATGACGACGATGGTTACTAAGTAGCCCATTATTCGACGGATCAGGAAGGCATTTGCTCTGCGAGCGCGCCTGGTCCAATTGCATCGGTAATCAGTAAGTCTTTACCCTCAAAATTCCTCGCAAAACAAGCCATGGCATGTTGAATGCTATGAGAATGGCGCCTGTTCACGCTCTAATGTTGAAAGTTGACGAAAACAAAGAGGCTTTGAGGAGATAAAAAACCACTGCAAGCATCTAGAGTATAATCTACCGGTAAATGCGATTCTTTACCGCCTAATCATTATGTGGTGCATGCCCCCGCATCCAGACGGCAACATGGTAGCGAAAATTCAAGGGTAATCTACGGTGCACCGTCAGAAGGATGACGTGACAAGACTTTGATATGAATTTTTGGTGCAGCACTGATGCGGTACACTGTACATAGCTCAATTCTAATCTTTGAGAAGAGAAAATACAGGATCTATAAAAGTACAAAGCCCTGTCGCGAGTAAAATTATCAAAGCAAGGCCGTCCACCTCGTCGTGAGCTAGTTAAGCCTGCTATGCACTAAATAATGCTACTTCTGTGATTTTAAGAACAATGCAACTGCAATTCCAGCCCACTCGGGAACGATGTGGGTCAATCCACCTCGAAGACTGCCGCAAACGCGTTGTGCTGGCCTGACCTATGTTGCTGATGTGATTGCCGCCGCATGATGGCGATCGGTGTTGATCATGTCACGCTTGCCTCTGCCCACCATCGACTTTAATGCGTTAACTCCATGTCCAGCGCTTGTAACTCAATAGTAATGCTGTGACATGGGAACAGAACGCCACACAGCGTAACCTCCGCCATTCAAATATTGATGGTCTGTGCCGCACAATGGCGTTGCATTTCGGCTTGGGTCAGGTTGCAGGTAGAAATTACTGGTTCTGTGTCGACGGAGAAAATGCACATAGTACTTAAAGTCGCCTTGTTTTCCGCGTTTTTTCTTTCTCCAAACCCCCATCATGCCAAGAGGAGTAGGCGAAGATGTTGCGCTCGCCGATAGAAAGCACATCGCTGGGAAGAACACTGTCAGCGACACAGACAGTGACCACGGTTCTTATGTCGCAGCAGTCGCGCCTTCACACGCTCCAGTGGAAGATCCTCCTGCCGCATCTTTCATGTCGCTCTTTCGGTTGGCATATTCTACTTTGCGTCGATGCCATTTGGCTGATCATTAGGTGCAGTTTCCACTCTCCATTCGAGATTATTGCAAACTGCCTTGCGCTCATAGCAGCTTCTGCGGCAGGCGCAGCCCAGGTGCGGGCTTCAGTGTTTTCGCTCATGCTAAAACTAACATGTATAGCCCCTCATGACTCTCCTGTTTGCTAATTTGGTCAACAAGTTCGTGGTTTTCCAGAGGATGATGTATCTGGTCGACGCCGGAGAAATAGACCAATCAGCCTTTCAGGCTGCTGCTGCCGACTTCAAGAAAGCCGCAGCCGACGATGCTTTGTATCTGGTCATCATGGGTGGGTCTTGCGCTATTGCATGATTGAAGCCGAACGTTGATTGTGGTAGGTATCGGACTGCTCGTCTGCACATTCATCTACATGTATATTTGGGTGTACACGGCGGAGGTCAACGCCAAACGCATCCGCGAGCGCTATCTGCAGGCCGTCCTTCGTCAGGAAATCGCATTCTTCGACAACGTTGGCGCAGGGGAAGTTGCGACTCGAATTCAGACGGACACCCACCTGGTTCAACGGGCCATCTCCGAGAAAGTCCCCCTCGTCGTTAGCTACCTCGGCGCGTTTTTCTGTGGTTTCATACTGGCCTACATTCGACAATGGCGTCTGGCTCTTGCCATGACTTCCGTTATTCCGGTTCTGGTCATCAGTGGGACCTTCATGAATATCGCGATTTCAAAGTATACGCGGTGAGTGAAGCTCGCTTGACCTATCCGACCAAACCTCATGTACACCAGGATGTCTCTGAAGCACTCCGCGGACGCTGGTTCTGTAGCTGAAGAAGTCATTTCTTCGATCCGCACAGTCAAAGCATTTGGTACCCAAGCGATCCTTGGTGGGCTGTATGACAGTCACATCGCCAAATCCGGTGCGGCAGAGGCAAACATTGGCATTTGGCTCGGTGGAACGATGTCGCTTGCATTTTTCTCGATTTATTCGTCCTATGGGCTAGGTTAGTGCCCTTTGCCTTCTCTTTCCCCACTAATGACAATCCAGCCTTTTACTATGGCACCACACTCATTCAACAAGGGCATGCAGATGCGGGCGTGGTCATTAATGTGTTTATGGCCATTCTCACTGGATCCCTGTCGCTGGCTATGATTGGTCCTGAGCAGGAAGGTGCGTGGGAGGGTCGCCAGTTTCTTTTTCTCGCTCATTTTGTTGCACAGCTATCACCGAGGGCTGCGGTGCTGCCCCCAAGCTCTTCGCCACTATTGACCGTGTCCCCTACATCGACTCGGCTGACCCCAGCGGCAAGAAGCTCCACGACGTCGATGGCGAAATAAAGCTTGAAGCCGTACAGTTCAGCTATCCTTCGCGCCCTACATTGTCCGTTGTCAAGGACCTCAGCTTGACGTTCAGAGCTGGCAGGACTGCAGCTATGGTCGGCGCTTCTGGGTCCGGAAAGTCGACGGTCGTCTCCCTCATTGAACGATTCTATGACCCAACTGCTGGTCGCGTTACCTTAGACGGCCATGATCTCAAGACACTCAACGTCAAATGGCTTCGCTCCCAGATTGGTCTTGTATCTCAGGAGCCCGTTCTTTTCTCCGGGACCGTATTCGATAATGTTGCCCATGGACTCGTCAACACACGTTTTGAGCTTGCCGACCCCGAGACACGACTTGCTCTAGTCAAGGAAGCCTGCGTCAAGGCCAACGCAGATGACTTTGTCACCAAGCTTCCACAAGGCTATCACACGGCGGTCGGCGAGCGCGGACTCCTGTTGTCCGGGGGACAGAAGCAGCGCATCGCTATTGCCCGTGCCATAGTCTCCGACCCTCGCATTCTGTTGCTCGATGAGGCGACTGCTAGCCTCGATGGTGTTAGGTGACTAGTTTACACTCTCAATCGGATATATCTAATCTTCCTTCGACAGCGAAGGCATCGTACAGAACGCTCTTGACAAGGCCGCCGTCGGACGCACAACCATTATCGTCGCTCACCGCCTCGCAACTGTTCGGGATGCCGATGTGATATTTGTTATGGGTGATGGGCAACTTCTGGAACAAGGCAAACACGACGAGCTTATCTCGAACAATGGGCCGTATGCACAGCTCGTCCTGGCACAGAAACTTCGCGGAATCACTGGCGAGGGTGAAATCCCAAAGGACACCAAAGATGGCGCTTCCCGGGATACGTATTTGAACCAGGAAGTCATTCCATTCGGACGTTCCTCTACTATAGAGCAGTCTCTCGACGACAGGTCAATTAATAAGCGAAGCACTGACGCGCCCGACATTTCTTTCTTTTCGCTTTTTCGGCGCATGCTATCCATCAACAACTCCCAGTGGCGGGTGTATTGTGTCGGCGCACTCTTTGCTGTCCTCAACGGGTGTGTATACCCTTCTCTTGGTGTTGTTTATGGTATGTAATAGTTGAGTCCTGTCTGCCAGCGCTAATAATGGTTGCATGTAGCCAAGGGCATCAGCGGCTTTTCGGAGACAGATGATGCCTTGAGGACAGCCGGAAACCACAGCGCTCTCTACTTCTTCATCATTGCCATCGGGACCATGTTTGCATGTGGCCCACAGCACGGCGCGTTGTCGATATCTGCCGCTCATCTCAGCGCACGTATCAAAACCTTGAGCTTCCGCGCGCTTCTTCGCCAGGATGTCGAATACTTCGATGAGGAGGAGCATGGCGTACGTTCATCGCTTTCCTCGATGCCCCCACTCTGACAATCGAGCGTAGACTGGCGCTCTGACCGCCAACCTCAGCTCTAACTCCCAGAAAATCAATGGTCTCTTTGGTATCACCCTGGGCGTTTTCATCCAAAGCATCGTCACGGTCATCGGCGGTTCAATTCTCGGACTGGTGTTCATCTGGAAAGTGGGTCTCGTCGCCGTGGCTTGCAATCCCTTGGTACTCTCCGCAGGGTACTTCCGCTTGGTATGTTTCCATCCTCGTCGGGCTATGTGCGGTGGTCTGATCCTTGACTCAAGAAAGTAGTCGGTCTGAAGGACAAACGAAACCAGAAGGCACACGAAAAGTCAGCCCAACTTGCTTGCGAGGTCACCGGCGCCGTCCGCACTGTGGCAGCCTTGACTCGTGAGGATGATTGTCTCGCACAGTACAGCCGCTCCCTCGAAGGTCCGCTTAGGGAATCCAATCGGTCTGCCATTTGGAGCAACCTGCTATTTGCCTTGTCTCAGGCGATGTCGTTCTTTGTCATTGCCCTCGTGTTTTGGTACGGCGCCATTCTTGTCGCCAATCGCGAGTTTGGCACATTTGCGTTCTTCGTTGGCCTCTTGGTAGGTTTGACATTGCATTATGAGCACTGTGCTGATCAACATACCTTGCAGTCAACCACTTTCAGTTGCGTCCATCTCGCATATATTTTGGCCGGTGTCCCAGATGCATCGTCTGCGCTCAGCGCTGGCTCTCGTGTTCTCCACCTCCTTGACTCCGTGCCAGATATAGACTCAGAGGCAACCCAAGGAAAGCATTTCGATATGAAGAAGGCTCGTGGCCAAATCAAGTTCAGCAACGTTCACTTCAGGTATCCGACTCGTCCTGGTGTCCGTGTTTTGCGTGGCCTCGATTTCTCCGTTGAGCCTGGCATGTACGTCGCGCTTGTCGGTGCCAGTGGATCTGGGAAGAGCACGACCGTCCAACTCCTTGAACGTTTCTATGACCCACTAGCTGGCGAGATCACTGTACGTCATGCCTGTCAGCCCTGCTTTGTTGCCGCTGACGGACTTTTAGCTCGACGGCGTGAAGATCAACGAGTACAACGTACAATCGTATCGTCAACAGATTGCTTTGGTATCCCAAGAACCAACGCTGTATGCTGGCACCTTGCGGTTCAACATCCTCCTGGGAGCAGCCAAGCCTACGTCGGAAGTCACGCAGGATGAGCTTGAGGAGGCATGCCGCAATGCCAACATCTTGGACTTCATCCACAGTCTTCCGGACGGCTTTGATACGCAGGTTGGTGGCAAGGGATCGCAGCTGTCCGGTGGCCAGAAACGTGAGTCGTACCTCGTTCATTCCACCTTGATACTGACCATCAAGCAGAACGTATTGCTATCGCGCGCGCTCTCCTCCGCAATCCTAGGGTACTCTTGCTGGATGAGGCCACTTCTGCGCTCGATTCAGATTCAGAGAGGACGGTTCAGGCCGCCCTTGACCAGGCTGCGAAGGGCAGGACAACCATTGCTATAGCGCACCGCTTGTCCACCATTCAGAACGCGGACAAAATGTGAGCCTTCCCCGTCGCCGATTGGTACTTAGTTGTTCATGGGTCTTGCAGATTCTTCATCAAAGAGGGCCGCGTTAGTGAATCGGGAACACACGACGAGTTGGTTAGTTACAAGGGTGACTACTACGCATACGTGCAGCTTCAAGCGATGAGCAAGGGAGGTTGATATGCTCGATACCGTACCCACATCGTCTTTACATTTGGCGAAGGAAGAGATAGCGTGCCGGGGCAGTCAACGAGCGAAGGATTCAGCACCTATCCAGCTTGGCCAAAAGCTCATCGTTTCTCCCTTGATTACACTAGTCGTCATTGAAAGCTCGGATTAGCAACAAAGCGTAAAATACAACTCAACTATCAGTTAACATAAGCAGCGTGAACTCCAACTCACAACCCGACAACGTCTACCAAGTCACCATCATCCAAATCCGCTTCACTAATCGGTGCACTTGCATCCATAGTATCGCCATCCACAGACAGCTTGGGGTTCTTCACCGGCGCCGCCTTCTTGCCCCGTTTCTGAGGTGATGCTGCCGCGAACAAATGAGGGTATTGGTCCTCGAGCTTGGCCTTCTTCAAAAAGGCTTTGACAATCGCGCCGCAGGTCGTCGTCGGTCGTACAGTGAGGGTTATTTCGCCTTGAGTTGAGGCTGACTTGAAGCGCAATTTGAACTTGTCGCCATCGTCATCAGCCTGAGACGGTGCAAGGGATGCTTGTCGCCCCCAGTCCTCCGTGTTCTCGCCACCGCCGCCTCCATCGTCGTCCGAAAGGATTTCTATCCGATCAGAGTCGTCTCCGGCATCCTGGTCCTCCACTGGTTGCTGGGCATTGACTTTGTCACGAAGGTACTCGTACGTGTTCTTGTTGCATGCCGTGAATGTGGCTGAGCCCCATATCTCAAAGGTGCGCGCGCTGGACGAGGGGAAAATCCGGCGGTCTTTGTAGGTGATAATGACATTTTCGATGGGAATGCACTGCTCGTCGGCCACGGCTTCGAATAGCTCGTGGAACGCATCATTGCGACCTATACGGAAGTCGCTAGTGGACGGTTGGCCGGCCTGGTTTAGAGGATGTGGCTTCCATCTGACGGTAATGTCTATCTGTTCGTCTGCTTCGGCTGGCTGAGATGATTCGCGCTGTAGTTTGGCTTGATTCGCGATGCGACGTAACTCTGGATCAAGTGTTATGCTATCCATAGTGCGGTCGGCATACATATTGTCGTCCTCGTCGTCTGCATTAGGTTTGTTTTCTTCGTACGCCTGGCTGTGGTTTCCTCAGCTTTGAAGAAGAGAGTATGAGGAGGCAGTACGCACCGAATGACACTTCGTACAGCTCTGATTTGATGCTCCGGCAGCGCTGGAGGTGGTGTGATGGACCGTGAGCGGCTCCGAGGTCGTGTCTTCTGCTTGCGCTTGCCAGCTGGTCCCGCCTCCAGAAAGGTAATGTCATCATCTGAGTCGGACAGTGTGAGGTCAATGTCGGGTATCCTTCGCGCTCTGAATATCAGTACATTGAACAAGCAAGGCATGGAGCTGGACACACTTCTTCTTTGGTGGAGACCAGGAGGGTGACTTTGTACGCTTCTTGCCTTTGCGCTTCACCTCTGCTGATGCGTCGCTGTCATCTTCAGAGTCCTCATCGCGTTGCTTCTTTAGCTCTGCAGAGAGTAAGTTTCCATAGATAATGCGTGTTTTCAAACGCACCTTTATTCCGTTGGTCAATCTGCCTGAACGTCTGGAAGTTGCGCGAAGAATTGCGCATGAACATCTCATCGGTGTCCTCGACAACTGGGGTTGTAGATGTTGATTTCGATGGCCCGGCATTGCTGGCAGTACTGGACTTGGTGACCGGACGAGGACGAGGACGAGGGCGAGGGCGTGACATCTCTGGTCAAGATCATGAGCGTGGGAAATTGATGGTTTTGATGGCGGAATGCGGCCCGTTTGCCGGACAATCGTTGTCACGGTCAAAACGTCACGCCTCACCATGTTCCACAAACGCGTTTCCAAGTCAAAGCCAGCTCGCCGCGCGCTGCTCGACGATGACCACGACGAGGCTCCCAAGAACGATGTCGCCAACTCTGCCGCGGAATCACCCAGCACGCTGGCAACCAAACTCAAGGACCGCGCAAAGAAATCACGGCCAAAATCACGACTGAGCTTCGGTGGGCCAGAAGATGAGGTGCGTCTCTAAAGTATCATACATACCCGGCTCCTAATCTTCTGCAGGAAAGTGCTGAACCTGTTTTTCAAGTCAAGAAATCGCGACTCAGCCAGCAATCGGCAAAGAGCAGTAAGCAGTCCCAGTACGTCCTTCTCACCGTAATGCTCAGCTGTTTTAGCATACTCATCTCTCTGAAGGAGTATATTGGACATATCAATCTCCTCTACGGCATCAAGCTCTGGTCCAACATATGATGCTGCACACTTGGACGAACTGCGCGCCAGTACACGGAAGGCCCCAAGACCTGCAGTGGAGAATGATTCCTACGATGCAGATATGTCTATGAGCGTGGATGATGTGCAGGAAGTGACGATGTCCATCGTCGACGAAGAGCAACCTGCTGGTGAGTCAATCGTACTTACGTCGAACTTGGCTGACTTGGCTCAAGGTACAGCCATTCACACCGAATCACACATCAAGCAGGCCAAAGAACGTCGAGAGCGTGCTAGGAAAGCTCCAGGGGAAGAGGACTACATCTCACTCTCGTTGACGACACGGTCCGATGAAAAGGGACCCCATCCCTCCAGTCGACTAGTACGCGAGGACGATGAATTAGGCGAGGGAGACGATGGTGCGCCTGCCAAAATCCATAGAGAATCTTACTGACTATCCGCAGAGTATTCAGAATTCACTAGCGCACAGGAGCGCATCGCTCTTGGGAAGAAGTCACGCAAGGTCGAGGCGCAGAAGCGGCGCGCCGACATAGAGAATATGATTGCAGAAGCGTGCGTTGTATCTCATGTGTTTGGGAAGCCACTCACACTTGCACAGTGACTTTGACGATGAAGAAGCAGAATGGGAGGAGGCACAACTAAAGCGTGGTGGCCATCTCGGGGGCACATCATCCTCCACTACCAAGCACAAACTCGAGTACAAGCCAGCACCCAGTCAGTCTCCCTTTGCATTCTTGCTGATCTTTATTGAACGCCATCTAGTTCCCCCTGCTACGAGTATTCCTTCCCTTGGCACTGCTGTAGACCAACTAGCTCAGCAACTGGCAATCCTCACGGCGTCCCATGCCGCAAATGTGTCTGCTATGGCCTCTACGGCGCAGGAACGTGACATGCTTGATCGTCAGGAATCCGAAATGCGCGAGATGGTCACCCGTGCGGAGGAGAAGCGAGCATGGTTTAGCTCGTTCAACGACTGGGTTGAAGCAGTGGCTAGCTTCCTTGACGAAAAAGTGCGCTCTACATTGCACTTGGATTAGCTCCATACTGACAGCTTTCTGCTAGTTTCCGTTGGTCGAGAAATTGGAGGACGAGCACATTTCATTCCTTCAAGAACGGTACGAGATGCTCCGGAAGCGCAGGATGGATGACGACCGCGATGACTTGTCGTTGTTCTTTGGCACGCCACCGACCCCAATTCCGGAGAATGAAAGTGAAAACGACGAATTCGGGCGCGCGCGGCCGGGTGTGGAGGAGCGTCGAGCAGAGCGACGGAATGACCGTCTTGCGAGACAGCAAAGGCGTGCCCGCCAGCGTGGTGAGGAGGAAGGGTACTCGACGGATGAGGAGCTACCTCCAGCTGATAATGCTGCCTATCAAAGTGCCTTGCAGGGCCTGGAAGACAAGAGGGCTGAGGTGCTGGCAGACGTGAAAGCAAAGGAGTTCTTGGACCCTGGGCAAGGCCGATGGTCAGAATGGCGCGAGCGGTACACGGACAGTTATGTCGGCGCGTACGGCGGTCTTGGTGTCGTCAGTGTATGGGAATTCTGGGCTCGGTTGGAGATGGCGCGATGGGATTGTATCGAGGTGCGCTTACATGTTCCGCATGCGAACCTGGTGCTGACACGACCGCAGGACTTGAACAGCTTGGATTCATTCAAGTGGTACAGAGGCTTGTATGTTTACTGTCGACCAGATGGCCAGGAGCTTGGGCCAGAGGGTGATCTTGTCGCGTCGATGATCACTACTGCTGTCATCCCCCGTCTGGCGAAAGTCTTGGAGGGAGGCGCGCTGGATGTTTATTCATCTAAACATATCAGGCGTGTCGTTGATCTCACCGAAGAGGTCGAAGCCAGTGTCGAAAGCGTTGAGGATGGGCAAATCAAGAAACAGGTCTGTATTCTGTTTGTCCACTCGACTTGTTTGCTAACCTCCGGAATACAGGTCTTGTATAAAGCGGTGCAGACATGTTTTGACCGCGCTGTGGCCGATGTACAAACTCTACAATCAGCACAAGGATCTGGAATGTCGGGGTTCAACCCGGATGGTCTCCCTGCGCGAAAGCGGTACCTTGCACGACGCTTGAAGCTTTTGCGTAACTTGCTTAGGTGGAGAAAGCATATTGGAGACACGTACGGCGTCGGTCGGACGGTTGAGGTGCTGCTAGAGGATGTTATGTTGCCGGTTGCAAATAGTGGGTGGGAGGTTGGTGGAGAAGACGTTATGCGACAGGTATGTTTCGCAAGTCACATCGGTACGCATTCTGACGGCCCCTTGAAGGTTTTGGCAACGCTACCAGAAGAACTCGTTCCGCAAGTCTTGAGGACGCGGTTAGCAATCCAGTAGAGACTTTGTATGGGAGGTACAGTGTTATTTATGTGCAGCATGTACAACAGCCTCTTGCCTGAGTGGGTCAACGCGTGAGGACTATATTCGAGTAACCATCAATGACACCAAGGGCGTCGGGCATAACACTCCTACCTGGCGCCCTTTGGATGTGCTCGACACAGTGATATTGGAGTAATTTTGACCAGCGCCTGCGAGAATGTGAGGCGCGCGGCTCGTTCTGCTGCCAAATATTTCTAGCGTTTATGATGTTATCGACTACATACTACGGAAGTATTAACGTACATCGACCTCAGTTTTAGTAGCATGGATTTTCATTGAAGATCCCAGGTTGGGTTGGGATGGGCCTTCCCTTTCTCCCGACTGTGAGAAGACGCCAAATGCTCCTCTTGGCCATCCATTTTTCGTCAAATTGCTGTCCAGCATAATCGTGCATCAGCGCCGTAAACACGGCCTGACCCATGATCTCACCCAAATTTCACCTGCGCCTTTATCGATATCAAGGATGGGTTTAGGTGGATCGAAGGGATGGTCGGAGAAAAGAGCACGTGATCGCGTCGACCTTTGACTTAAACACTCATCACCATGATTTGGTTCGACCACATGCATCACACTGACCCTCGACATATCACTTTCTCCTCTTCCATATCACTGTGATACTGGAAGGATTTCATAAGCCTGCGAGGGCGCCAGAGACACTGTCATATACATTGGACACGTATTATTTGGTACGTTACGCTCTCGTCAGCGTTTCAACGACTTTTCTCAAAAGCGTAATTTTGGTTCTTCTTAAAGAGACTGGATGCACCGCGATATCAGACTCGGGAACTTTCTCCGGCTTGTCGACGAGGTCGACCACAAGCCGTTTGCCGCGATGGGCATTCAGATTGAACTCCTCTCTACGGGCCAGAACGAGGCGTTCACGGACAATTCCAGCACTCGGAACTCCTTCGATAGGCCCGCCTCTGTCGATGCAGAGGAGGTGGCGGAACGTGCGCTCAGTGACACTTTGGAGATCTCGAGCGAGTTTCGGGCTGCGTGGATAGATGCGGACATGACAGCCAACCTCATGAACGACTTCCAACAAGGATCCGTCTATGACAATGTTCCGGTGGGCACAACGTCTTGGCACCATTCGTGTTTTCGTAATGTTGACTTTCCAGGGCACCGAAGAATTTCAGTCGTGGGCAATGCAGTATGCCATTGAACAGAAAGAACCCTACGCTCACAGTCCTCTCGATGACTTGCACTCGTTCTTCTGGACGACTCTCTGGGCTATTATGAACAACAAGAACCAGGTCTCCGAAAATAAAGATGAATCAGTGTGGCGGCGTAATTTGCGCGGCACCTGGTCAGATCGGGAAGGTGTGATGTTCGCGTTGTCCAGGCGCAACATGGACTCTAGCTACAGTCCCATGGTCGTCAACATGAGGTCGTTCATGGGAGCATGGAAATGCAGGACGGACAACCAGCTTAAAGAATGTCACGCCCGGGCTGTCAAACTTTTTCAGAGTACGGTGGCCACAGGCGATGATGTTTTGGATATGCACACACCGCTTATGCTCCGCGGTGTTGCGGATTACTTCGAGCTCGTTCTCAAGCACGAGGAGTCTATGGGTTTGTGTACTTAACCCGCCAATTGTTCACGTTTGACCCTGGCGTGGTTAGAAGTAGTCTCGATGAAGACGCCGACCTCGTCTTCCAGTGTGTATCTTGTCTATTAACTCTTGATGCTCGTTGACAAATGCATCATAAAGGACACATTGTTGCCCTTCTCAAATGGAATATGCTTCACGGTATCTGTATCGATGCCACTCTTAGGCTGGTCAATTTCAAGATCGGCCACAAACCGTCTCCCGACGCGAAGAGCATGGTTGAACTCGTTCGTACAAGTGGCGACGGTACACAAGCGGCCACGGATGATGTCGATACACTGAACTCTATCGAAGAGCCACAGTCCGGCGACGCGAAAAAAGAAAGATTCGTTGACAATGCCGAAGCGCTGGGGCGCGCGCTCGAAATACTTGGGATCTCGAACAAATGTCGGGCTGTGTGGACAGATGCAGACATGGCAGTCAACCTCAACAGCCACTTCGATAGAGAACGCGAGGATAGTGAAGTTCAAGTTAGCTTGAAGTCCTCGTACTGTGTACGGTTTCTAATATCTGATTTACAGGGTACCAAGGAATTTCTGTCGCGGGCGATGCGCGCGGCCGACGAATGGGAAGAAGACTACGCTCACGGTCCACTTGACGACCTGCATTCGTTCTTCTGGACGACTCTATGGGCCACGTTGAACAACAAAAACCAGATCCAAACTGCCCGCGTAGTTGGCTGGCAATGCGACTTACGCGGCACCTGGAAAGAACGGGGCAGTGTGATGGACACATACTCTAACTGCAACATGAACTCTAGTTACGGTCCCATGATCATCAGCATGCAGTCGTTCTTGGGGGCATGGAGAAGCAAGATGGACAACCTGCTCAAAGAGGGCCACGTCAAAGCCGCCGAACTTTCAAAGAGCGCGGAGACCTTAGGAGAGGATATGTTGAATCTGTACAAATACCTTGCGCTCCGTGGCATTACTGAGTACTTCGAGCTAGTCCTTGAGTATGAGGAGCCTCTGCGCCTGTGGATGTAACCCATTGTTGAATCTGTGTCCATCGACGCGGAACGCAGGGCGTAATGAGAGATATCGATGCATACGTTCCGTCCCATTGCGGCGTCACGCTCACTTCGAAGGCTTCATGAGAGTC